>JANJGK010009216.1:0-15000 GCA_039081455.1 Macrobrachium rosenbergii
TATACCACGAATTATCTTAACTTTGCCTTGATACTTTTCAGTGTCGAATAGAATGCCTCAGTATTACATTATCACGTCTTATACATGTTTAAATATGTAAATATGATAATGAGTTTTTACGGAGGTACTTATTCGCGTGTCACTAAGAAAAATTCCTATCTGTTAGTAAGATAAACAAAATGAAGAACGAGTGTCAAAGACGTAACTTTTACGAGCTTTATAACTAAAAGTGAAAATGTCCATTTGCTTAAGAAACGATGTGCTGGTGAGGCATTTATAAAGTGATAATAAATGAAGGTTCATTTCTTCCTAACGAAAAATAATGATCAGCTAAAAATGCATACCAGTATCAAAGCTTCCATCAACTTCTTGTCTACGTAATACAATTTTCATCGTACGATTTCTGCTTCGTTTGTGATATTATGCTACTGTATTAGGAAGCTGGAAATGGAAGTCATTCATTTAATATTATCAAATGAGAGAAAAAGAGAAAAACATTGGGTTTTTTTATTATCTTCTATGTTTCCGTAATCGTGTGGCACTTCGCCATAACCAAAAAAGTAATTATCATTCGAACGCTAACCTTAGTCACGGGATTAAATCGCTGCTTTGCAGTCAGACATTTTTGGTGAAGAAAAAAAGAAAAAAGTTCAAATCTGCTTCGGCTGCTTTTGTGAGACTTCCTTCGTATTTTCAGAAAAATAAAAAAAAAAGACGGGATACTTAAATCACCAGAATACGGACGCCCTCTCATTCTATTCTTTTTCTCATTTCCTTTCCTTTTTCTCCTGTTGCTTATTACCGTTCTGTCTCGAAAAATACGTAAAGACAAGAAAACGAAAAATAAAAACTCTTAGACGCGTAAATCAGTGACTAGACATTCCGCCTGACGTCGTCAATGAAAAGCAATCCGTTTTATTCATGCATCAGTCTTTCTCGATGAACCACTTAAAGTGCATTCCGGTCCTGATCAGAGAGAGAGAGAGAGAGAGAGAGAGAGAGAGAGAGAGAGAGAGAGAGAGAGAGAGAGAAAGAACGAAAAATGGGGGGGTGATGTTTTCCATATTCAAATCACTCCGAATCTGAATTTATGAGGCAAGGCACAAACGAGATTTTGAGAGACGCGTAGGAATTTACCGTTTATATGCCGCTGTTCAGTCCAATACTCCTTCTTTTATGGCCTCAAACCCTAATTTGTAAGGTAGCCCGTGTACTTGTGGTGGGGGGAGGAGAGGTGGAGGTATTTTTTCACTTTTGAGAGCTTTATTCAAAACTATTAAGCAGATTTGTTTCGATTTTTAATACAGATTTATAATTATTTTTTAAATCTCATTGAGGCCTATTGCCTGTCATTTCATTTAAGCCGGTTAAGTCTGACGTCAACTCCTAAAATCCTATAATTATTGTCATTGCTGATTTCCAGTTTCCGTCATTATTATATAGAAATTTTTCATGAGGAATTTTGTGAATTTCATGCTCATTATATGTAATTATCCATTTCTTGAGCCGGTAAGTGGCCCAATTATAATTAATTAGTTGTATGAAAAATATTTTCGTTATTTAAAAAAAGCTACATCTTTCGTCCTCTATACAGAAACTTAAGTTCTAATGAGTTGCTTGTTATTTTTACTTAACACAGCATGGCATAATCCATTCATCTGCAATCCAATTGAATTCGCTGATCGCTTAGTAATTCAACATAAAAATTTTTCAACGAAAAAAAATCCAGCAACTTGAGTATTCCTGTCCGGCAGAATCCGAAGATGTTAACGAGCAAACTTTGCCTGTCTGGAATTTGCATAAGTGATGCTGATGGCCCCCTCATTCATTATTTGCTAATTTCAAGGTCAGTAAGGTCGCAAAAATAAAGCTGGTTCGTGTTGATATCTTATTCAGTGCAAGAGTATTTACAAATAAAACCCTGTGAATGTTTTGCCCTTTTCTGAGCTGTCCGGACGAAAAACTCATCGGATTGTCGTGGCCTCTTTCTGATTAAGAGAATGCTTTTCCAGGAATGGATTCTGTTTAGTTTGCTGCCTGTCGTCGAAAGCATTCAGCGAATTCTATCTATCTATCTATATATCTATATATATATAATATATATGCATACATATATATATACATATATATATATAATATATATACATATATATATATATATATATATATATATATATATATATATATATATATATATATATATATATATATATATTCAGATATTCAGGGAGAGAGAGAGAGAGAGAGAAAGAGAGAGAGAGAGAGAGAGAGAGAGAGAGACAGAGAGAGACAGACAGACAGACAGACAGACAGACAGACAGACAGACAGACAGACAGACAGACAGACAGACAGACAGAGGTGTTTCTCTGGTTTTATGTCGGTAGTGATCTAATACGTCATGTTATACAAATGGTACGCTTACTGAATCAGCTATGTTGCTATTAAGTTTGGAAAAAAAATTTTTTTGCATGGCTGGAAAACACTATCATGTATTAATAAATTTCCATTTTGATAAAAGAGGAAAGGGAGACAATTATTGACTCTGAATTATTGTTTAAATGCGTAGAATATAGCATAAAATAAAATCCTTTTATTTTTGTGTCCATTCACGCATTTTGTTTTATTTAGCAATTCTTTTATGGAACGTTGTAATAGAAAGCTAGCTAAAAAGTGTCTCCAACAATTAGTATGATCTGCATTAATTTCACGTAAAATAAAAGAGAACGAAAAGGAAAATAGTCGTTAAAGAATTATAGAATAATGAGTGTAAATTAGAATAAAATGCAGGTATCTTGTGGCATTAAGAATTCATCACCCTATAAATTACTGATATAAAGTAAGCATATATTTATGCATTCTTTTTTCCTTAAATATCTATTTTTCAAATATGAATATACGCATTTTCATCGCGTATTGTCAGGAATGATATCTTACTTTCTCACACATTCCTCCAAATATATATTGCTACTTTTCAAAAGATAAAAAAAAGTCATATTTCAGTATTATGGTGATAAAGGCTGGAATATAAGAATCGAATAATTAATGGCTATTCCCCCGGTAAACTATTTTAGGAAAATAATAAATGTTTGTCGAATGAACAAAAAATTACCCGTCTGGAAGATTAGTCATGGATTTGAGGGAATTTAACACAGTCTGAAAGGCACTGGAATTTATTCATTCTCTAACTCACACTGTAACGAAAATGTCAGTTATAGGATATTACACATTCAATCACTTCAGTATTTAGGGCATACAATAAGGACATATATTGTGAATAAAAAAAGCTCAGTGAGAATGTTTGTTTACAATTCAATTTCACACTCACATTTACCTCTGCACTGCAATTGATATATATATATATATATATATATATATATATATATATATATATATATATATATATATATATATATATCTGATTCTCAGTTACTCATATTAACCTTGGTAGTCTATCTTTTTTCCGCAATTTGCAACAAGCTTTAAAATGTAGAACCAGTCTAAAATCAATATGTGGTTCCGTCAGGCAACAATTAAAAATATAATTCGCTTTAATGACTTCGTCAGAAACCTTTTGTAAGCCACTGGCTCTTCGAAATTATCATTTTCTAATCAGATATTAATCCCAAATTAAAATCTCTTCAGCAATGTTCTATTGGAGCACTTAGAGACTTTCCAAATTACAGCTTACCATTTGGCTTTGAATTCATTCTGGAAATGCATAGTAGCAATTCGAAGTACTAATTAAATTTAGTTGGGAGAATACACCAGAAATAACCCTTACTCCATAATCAAAAGCTGCTTTATGACTTTATTGGCAAAATATGGTTATGTCTTCCTCTGTTTTGCTCTTTGGCACATAAATCTCTCACTGTTTTAAACAAAAATGTATTCGAGGCAAATACACTTTGTGAAATGTATCACCACTTCGTGATTTTTTGGAAACAGACGGAAGCGTTACAAGTCATCTCGTAAATTTCGGAGCCCCTCATTCTTCCCATCTATGCATGCGCATTTTTTTTCCTTTTGAAGTTAGAAATGAAGATAGAATACCCAATTCGAATGGATGTTCAATAATTCACTCATCAGTTTAGGGACTGAAAGTGCTCTCTCTCTCTCTCTCTCTCTCTCTCTCTCTCTCTCTCTCTCTCTCTCTCTCTCTCTCTCTCTCTCTCTCTCTCTCTCTCTCTTTTATGCAGGGGTAGAGTTGGGTAGGGGCGCTCAATATTCCCAGTTAATTTGGAAGGAGTATCTGTACGTGTCTGTTGCTTTTGCAAAGTGCTTGCCATATAACTGTTTTTCTTAAACGTTAGGGTACCTTATAATGTCTGAGTGATCAGGCAGTTAATCTGTTTACTTATTTATTTACTTATTATCAGTTTTCACTGTATTTTTAATAATTTCATCTTCACCTTTAATTTACTTATCACCTTTCCAAAAGTGAAAATGGAATATGTGGATACTTGGGAGATGTGTGGCCTTGCTATTTATTCAGTAATAATAATAATAATAATAATAATAATAATAATAATAATAATAATAATAATAATAATAATAATAATAATAAGTAACAAACTCCAAGTTTAGCCTTGTTGTCCAATCTGAGGTCAGCCTTGCTTACCACATGCTTTATAGTAGTATGAAGACTGATGGTACCTTCTTCCGAAATCCGGGGAGGTACGTCTTGTCCCTAAGGTTAGGAAAAACTAGAGTATATTTGAATATTTTTTCATAGTTTACATACACAGTCTTTCTTGTAATGTTAGGAAGAGATTTATTACAAAAGCAAGGCAAATCAAAATGAAGTAAAAATTGCTGTAGATTCAGACTTATCCAGTCTTTAGAAAAAGAACAACGAAATAGTCGATGTTCGTATAAGAGTACCGTTTACAACGATAAACGATAAAGAAATATACCCAAGAACACCATTTGTACTGTATGCCTTGCAAATATGCCATCTATTTGTTTACACAGTTACTGAAAGCTCTATAAAAGTGTAAGAATAAGTGAGCCAAGTATTTTCGAACTTAGATTTCATCATCCGTATTTACCCGTCATTTGGCTCTGGGATTCCTGTGCCTTTCAGAAGATAGGCAGGAGTCAAGGATGAAGAAAGGAATGATACCACAGCCATACTCTCGTCCCCCTCCTCCCCATCCCCATCTTCCCACCCTCCGATAAAATAATCTCACCACAAACAAACATGCGCGGAGAGAGAAGTTTCAAACTTTCCTAATAATGCTCGTCAAAATCTGCAAATTCTTGCGTATATAGATTCTCTTTAGCCTCGATCGCTCTTGGACAATTTTTATGAGCGCCCGAGGGACAAATATGATGTCCCACAGAACATTTTCAAAGAGTCTGCCAGCTGAGCATTCTGGGATAATGTTCAGAAGAAATTTCAGTGTCCTTGCGTCAAGAAAAGGACCTTCTGAAAATAACTGAAATTTCAGGTGAGTAACGAAAGAGAAGGTAATACAGTTTACATCGTTGCAGAATGCAATTCAGATCTTAATGTAACTGGTAGTTATAGTCAGCAAGTACATTCCCCTTCAAACATATAACATATTACATTCCATACACCGTAAGGGGTAGTGCCGTCAGTGCATTTCAAGTGGTGCATTGTAGGCATTACTAAAAGGTGTTTGCAACGTCCCTTCGGCCCCTAGCTTCCAGTCTCGTTTTCTTTCTTCAGTAGTCTTAGTGGTACTGTAGCTTATTCTCCCAATCAACCTTTAGAACCTTGTACTTCATCTCTTCATGATCTGGATCACTTTATCTAGCTTCCACATGCCAACTCCATCTTTTTGCGGTTATAAGCGATGAAGGGCCAAGAGCGCGCCGGTGCCTAAATTTTATAAACTCAACCAGTTACGTTCCATATTAATTTATTCACATCTATATACTTGCTTTTTTTTTATTTCCAGTGCCTATTCTAGCACGTTTTGACGTCTTTCTATATTACCTTGTCGTTTCATCTGCAAAAATGTCCAAACTCTAACCATAGGATCACTAATGACGCATTGACACATTATTTTCGGCCATTATCGAATTGTCATTTTGCCCTTAATATATTAATAATTTCATAACAAAACAAAATGAACGACAAGTACTCTGCTTAAAATGACGCCAAAATGAACATCATAGAATGAGTAATAACTTCACAAACAACATTTATAGTTATGTAGCGCTTATCACAACTCGGACCCTGAGTCAAACAGAGCTCGCAAAGACCGTGTGACTGAAACGGCTAGTCTGTTCCCGCACGGTCATGCAACACTTCCAGTGATACGCTGGAAGTTCCGAAAGCTCTGCGCCGAGCATACCATTCTCCCCTCCTCACTGCTGTAACGGTCATGGCCAACATTTTTTGTCGTGAAAACTTTGATCATCTTTCATTCATGCTCGACGCTGACGCTCCATTGCCTTCTGAGAGTTACCGAGTATCATTTTACACCCATTTCTGAGAAACTTCATTTTTCCTTACGGTGAAATGAGCTCAAAAAACATTTTTATTGTTTTATACAAACGGTGGAAAAATGACTGAAGCATATTTTGATAAGGAATAAGGGGTCTCTTGGGTTAATCGAAGAACTAATCTTTTCGGAGGAAGTGCAAGGACTACAACGCTTCACAGAAAATGAGGCTGAAAAGACTGCTTCGCAAGGTTTCATGTAAGAATACGATGCTTATTAGAGCGGTAAAGGTAGTGTCACCTATATATATATATATATATATATATATATATATATATATATATATATATATATATATATATATATATATATATATATATATATATATATATATATATATATATATATATATGTGTGTGTGTGTATATATATATATATATATATATATATATATATATATATATATATATATATGTGTGTGTGTGTGTGTGCGTGTATATTATATATATATATATATATATATATATATATATATATATATATATATATATATATATATGACAACGCACAAAAAATATGCTATCTTATGAATAAGTAAAATATTTTCCAAGAGCAGAATAGAAGCTGTATTCCAAAATGACTCATTTTAAAAAAATGAATGAAGGCTAGAACCAAAGTCAACGAAAATCTTATAATTGAAATAAAAAATAACGACAAAATATGGTTTTTAGTGGCGTCAGTGCACCTCATGCGGTGCACTGTACGTATTACTTAAGGTTCTTTGCAGCTGCAACCCCTTTCATTCCTTTAATGTACCTCCTTTCATTTTCTCATTCTTCCATCTTGCTTTCCACCCTCTCCTGACAATTGACTCGTAGTGCAACTGCGAGGTTGTCCTCCTGTTACACCTGCCAATTTCCGTTTCAGCCCTGAAGGACCTCATAGGTCCCAGTGCTTGGCCTTTGGCCAAAATTCGATATTCAGTTCAACTCAACACACACGTCCCCTAACAAAATAAATGAATAGAAAGCACGATAGAATATTTACGGCCATGCACAAGGCCTAATACTCTTTACAGCATTATATATAATTTTTTTCTTTTATCATGCCACCAGAACCCCAGTTGATCCGGTCACGGGCGACACAGCTCCGCCTCGAATACTGAGGCTTCAGGGATCAGACCTTGCTACGTGATAAACCCAAGTAAGTGAATTTTCAGACCTTCGTCGGAAAACCGAAGCCGAACGGGATTATTTATAAGAAGCACGTTCAGGTTATTTCATGTATTTTCCTTTGAGTTCGAGAGCTTAAAGGCGGTTATTAATAACAGTGCGACTCGTCTAGGTTTAAATAATTTCATTCTTTTGCTTTTCGAAGTAAGTGAATGCATACCCCTGCGCGGAAGAACGAAAGGTAACCTAGAATACCTAACAAGAATGGGATTTTTTTTTATTGCTTCTTGTAGTTTTAAAGCTTATGAGTAACTCTTGATAAGAGTAACATCATGTCATGTTCAAATATATCCATTCTTTGCTTTGAGAAATTCCTCGACACAGACTCGCAGGATTTTTTTTTTTTTTTTATTTTTCATGTCGGCGAAATCTCAACCATTTTGATTTGTGAAATCTCAACCATTTTGATTTGTAAGACAATAACATTACGTTTTTCAGTTTTGAACGCTGGACATCCATCAAGCATAACAATGCTACTCCTTCAGCTGTAAATGAATAATTTAATCCATTCCTCGCTGTCAAATCATTTACGACCAAAGCATAGCAAGGATCATCAATAGGAATAACTTTTAATTATTTTCATTGTCTTTACTTTTTTAATGATAACTGGTGCTATAATAACTCCTGCTAGTTATTTATTTATCTCGTTGTTAGAGACACCAGGAGTTCACAGAAGGTAGTCTAAAAAGCTAGTTTTTGACAAAAACGGGAATGGAATCTCACAACGCCTTAATCGCACGATATTTAATGCATACGTTATATAGTATATAAAACATTGCCGTCATATCTGTGAAAATTATATTTGCAGGTACATATGCAATCCAAGTTGCTTCAGTAATAATAAGTACAATATCAATATTAATAAGCAGGGATTTCTTAACATTTTCTCCCCAATTTCGTTCCTACTTACAATTGCGCTGTGTCCCCTTTGACGAATTAAGTCATCCCTTTGCTCCAAACTTCTGTGTTTCGTGCTTAATTAGCAAACACCCTGTCAAACTACCTATTACACGAGGCACTAAATACATCCTGTATTAATAACCGTAATGTATGGGCGTTTTAATTAAAAAGTTTGCGTTCCCTTATACCTGCTCTCGAGGCAAGAATTTCACATAAACACAGATCATACGTGGAAGTACTGTCGTACAGAGTAGCTATCGTAAAAAGCATATATATATATATATATATATATATATATATATATATATATATATATATATATATATATATATATATATATATATATATATATATATATATATATATATTATATATATATATATATACATGTATATATGTATACATGTGTGTATATATATATATATATATATATATATATATATATATATATATATAAATTTCTGACTCACATCAGGATCGAACCCAGGTCTTTCAATTGAAAGACAAGGGCGCTGCCTTTCAATTGAAAGACCTGGGTTCGATCCTGATGTGAGTCAGAAATTTATATCTGTTCCACACGTGATTGTGTGTTGAATATTTATATATATATATATATATATATATATATATATATATATATATATATATGTATGTATATGTATGTGCATGTATATGGTATGTTGTAAAATTCGACCGATGGTAGAAATAAGAATAGCCATATCCCTATAACTGCAGACTGAACAGAGCCATTCTACCCTTCGCCTCCTCGTATAATCCCAATTCTGCCCTTTCCCTTAATGTGGAAAACGCGATATTTTCCAGAAAAACGCGCTGGCCATATTGTATTTTCCCTCCGTGGCGAATAAAAATCGTTCGAGCGTGATGGAGGCTAAAGCGTCTAGATATAAGTAAGAATTAGGTTATTTCGACGAGTCTTTTTCAAAAACCTGCAACTTGGAGTCTTAGCGCGTATTTGCTAGTGATGGGATGGTTTTTTTTTATGAATGGTTCTACTTTTGTTTTAGTATGAAGAACCTGGATTTTTATTCATATAAGGTGTTTTCTTCCTATTCATTTAATACGTTGAAAAAAAAAGATAATGACTAAGAAAGACCAAATATTGAAAACGAATCTCGGTACATCTTGAACGTGGAAGTGGTTGCTGCCTCCGACTTGCAAATAATTCCACGAACCCCGTGCGTCGTTGTTTGTCGTGTGTTCAATTTCGTTGTATTTTCATCGTCAGCATACTTCGTCCTCTTTCTCTTTGCCAGCATAATTCCTCTTTCTATTCCTCTCAGTTTTTTAATGTATTTTGATTGTGCATTGAACATTGTGAATCTGTATAAATTTTATTGCTAGCTCGATTTTTATAAAGTTCAAAGCGTTTGACATTGCTTTCATGCTGTCTTCAGACTTTCAGATTACCGTCATACACAGACCCTGTCCTCCTCGATATGCAAACTTCCATAGCTGTCACTGCTAATATTCTAGAAACGAAAAACAATGGCAGAAAGAATACTAAACATTACTTTCATAAAATTCATGAAAATATGTTTTACCCAAATAATCTCGACACAGGTATGGATTTACATCTATTTTAAATGTTTTAATAATGGGTGAAACATTCAACAGCCTTTCCTAATTGTACATTTTCTCCTCATTACATTGTCTCACGAAGGGAAATTTTAAATGATAATTATATCCTAAGCTTAAAAAGGAATGAGAGAATGACAGTTAATGAACGAAATCATGTGTAATTATTTTGGCATCTTCGTTACAATTAAAGCGCTAACGACAACATTTGTAAAGTGCTTCTGCTTCGTAAATAGTTGCATCTGGTAAGAGGATAAATTCAAACCCCTGTAATTAAGCGTTAGTTATAGGCCATCACCTTTTATTGATAATCATTTTATCTACGCCCTCACATTTCCAGCATAAATTCGAAAGGAGAGCGGAGCGTATATTCCGAAAAGTCTGTAATTGCTTAAATTAGAACATGATCGAAAATACGCAGTTTCTACAGGAAGTAATAACAGGTTAGTGTATAACCTTTTTGGACAGTTCAAGGGTTTACAAAGGGTGGAGAAATAAGTCATTTGGGTGAACTGCATCCTCCCCATTCTAATGTCGAAATCAAATATTGGTTTTAGATTGATTCCTGATTTGTTTTGCCTCTGTTTGATTCTGGGAAATGCGTATGCAGCTGAATGGTAATGAGTGTGTACAATCACAAGTAAAGGCAAATAGGAGGTACACGTATGTGTGCGACTATAAAAAGGTGTTTTAAATAGACGAATATTTATAGAACTGAATAATTAATGGAAGTAATTAATTTACGTCATCATCACTAACATAAATTCATGTAAGTGAAAAAAATGTAGACTTGGTAAGTTTTATCTCTGAACAAGCGCAGAGCTTAGGTAGCTAATTATCTGAATGTACTTAGTAGCAAATTGGAATTATTTAATGGCCCCGTGGTCCAGTGGTTATCACCCTCACCTCCCGCGATCAAGCAAGAGAGAAGAGAGAGAGAGAGAGAGAGAGAGAGAGAGAGAGAGAGAGAGAGAGAGAGAGAGAGAGAGAGAGAGAGAGGAACCACTTGTGTAAGTTACCTAAAAATGTCCACTTTCTGTGGTGACCTAAGCCGAGTATTATGTACTTGCTATTAGTCTAGTAGATGATCGCAGCCAGGCAGATGGACACAGGGCCAGCAACCTCATCCCAAACAGTCATTTCTTGCTGAGAGCCAGAAAGTTAACATATCTAGAGGCTCACCATATAGGAGGAAAATCGTGCCGCTGAAAACTGCAATAAAAATATTTAATGTAAAACGATCACTGAGAATGAATGATAAATTCCCATAGAGTTTAAAAACTCTCGCCAGAATTTGCAGTGGGCGTTCCGGCCCAGTTATTCATTTCATTCGATAAACGCTTCCTATTCTCCTGAAAATGGCAGTTGGGGAAACAGCGAGTAATTACTCGGTCCGTCTATTTTTGTCTTTTGTTTCAATAATGCTGAAAAAATATTTTCATTATTTTTGTAATAAAGTTGCAACGTGTTTGGAATTATTATCTGGTAAACAGAGCTATGAACACAACCCGTAAATTGTCGAAATGGATATTTTCCCGACAGAATAAAAGCATATATGTACAGGTATGTGCTTGCATTAGTACGCACAGTGTCAGTTGATTGATGAATTATCATTACTCAGTGTTGCTAAACTCAATTGTTATTAATCTGTTTGCTATGTCAGAGCTGAAGCCTTTGTGACTTTTCATCTTGTTATATTTTACATGAAGTTAGAGTAGAATATTCTACAAATAGAAGCAATTTGCATTTATAAGCATATTTTAGCATCATTATTGCCTGGTTGATATAACCTGCAATTATGTCTTGCAGTAAAAATATTATGTTTGTTTTATATTTGAACTGAAAACAATGTAAATTATCGCACGTATTTTACACCAAAATATTTATTGATAATTTTTCTCATCGCCGTTTTTTTCCAGAAAAAATGTGGTACTATTCACTATAGTATTCAATTTCTTTTTTATGTAAAATTTCTTTTTTATGTAAATATTGATGCTTAAATATTCCCGTAACCCGAGACTCCGCTTCAGCGTGTTGACTTATCATGTAATACCCTGCTAAATAATTTTAATGTTTGTAAGACTTATAATGCAACCTCAGTTGAATCAAATAAGATACATATTCTGTTAAGTGGATGAGGACATGCTTACAAGGATCTATCCCTATATGCAAGCAAGCATACATACATTATATATATATATATATATATATATATATATATATATATATATATATATATATATATGTTTGTATGTATGTATTTATATATATATATATATATATGTGTGTGTGTGTGTGTGTGTGTGTGTGTGTGTGTGTGTGTGTGTGTGTGTGTGTGTGCGCGTGTGTGTGTGTGTGTGTTTGCGTGTGTGTGTAATTATTTGTATGTATTTATAATAGACAAAAAAGTCATTCTGAATGTGGAGAATGAACGGTAGCGTTAGAGGAGGCTCTTTCCAACGTAGGGCCATTAGAGGAACTCAGCAAAACAGGACTGAAAGATGCCATCCAGCAGGAGAACCAACAAGAACATTAATAGAAATGAAAAGAGCTTTGGATGAGAAAGTTACAGAATGGTTATGGGAACTGCTGGAGATGTGCTGGGAGGAAGAGGAAATACCTCTTGACAGGGAGGAGAGTGAAATGGTTTGCATTTAAGATAAAAGGTGATTTTATTTAATGCAGAAATCATAAAGGAATAAGGTTTATGGAACAAACGCTTGAGATATTGGAAAGACTGGCTGAAAACAAACTGCGCAAAATTGTTGACGTCCCCAAATGCAGTTTGGATTTATGCCTGGGAAAGCAAGTTGATTTAATTTTTTATTGCAAGACAGGCGCAGGGAAAATTTTTGGAAGGTGAAGGGAAGCTATACTGGTGTTTTTATACCTGGAAAAAGCTTTTGACTGGAGTTTGAGAAAGAAGTTCCTGAGAGGCTCATAAGTATGATACGAGTAATATATTAGGGAGCAATAAGAGTAGTAAGTGCAAAAGGAAAGACAGATGCTTTTGAAGTAAGGTTCGATTGCATCAAGGGTTAGATTTTAGCTCATTCCTCTTTGAACTGGTAATCTTATTGCTGAGTGAGAATGTGAGAGGGAATATGGGGTCAGGGCTTGGCAGAAGGGTATGGAAAGAGGGAGACTCAAAGTCGGTGCTGCAAAAACGGAAGTAATGCTAAACAGTAGAGAGGGAAGATCAGGAGTTACATGCAAGGTCAAGAGCTGGCGAGGAATTAATGCATGCAAATAGTTTCAAGCATTTGGTTCTTTCATATGCGAAGAGGGTGGATGTGAGATGGAAGTTCGACAAAGAATTAAAGCAACTTGAGCTAAATGTAGACAGGTTTCAAGGGTAATCCTTGACAAGAAGATTCCTTTGAGACTTAGGATTTATGTCTACAGAACAGTGATCAGAACAATGCTGCTGTAAGGTGCAGAAATTTGGGTAATGCGCAGAGAAGAGGAGGGAGCCTTGGTAAGGACAGAGATGAGAATTTTGAGATAGGCCCTTAGAGTGCCATTGCTGGAAAGATTGGAAGTGAACGAGTAGGAAAAAAGTTGAGTGTTTGTAAAATGATTGATAAAACCAGAGAAAGCTGGATGAGGTGAAATGGATAGCCATGGGGTTTGCAGAGATGAAGAGGCTCTGGTTAAGAAAGCGTATGACATGGCCATGGAGGTTAGAAGAAGCAGAGGTAGGCAGAGATAAGGTGACGTGATGTTGTAGAGAGACACATGAAATCACTTGGTGTAGCGCACGCAGATTTCTGAGATAGAAATCTTTGGAGAAGGAAGACTAGAGAGGCCGACCCCATAGGAAGATTGGATTAAGGTCGTACGAAGAATATGAATACCTGTATACATACATATATATATATACATACATATATATATGTGTATATATACATACATATATATATATATATGTATACATGCGTATATAAATTACATATACAGTATATATATGTATTATGTATTTATATACACACAAATATATATACACACATATATATAGTGTGTATAACTGAATCAGGAGATATGGAACGTGGTGAATGTATAAATAAAGTCAAATTATATATGTACGAGTATATATATATTTGTGTGTATATAAATACATAATACATATATATATGTATATACATATATATGCATACATACATATATAATTATATGTATATATATGTATGTATACATATATATGTATTTACACATACATATGTATTATGTATTTATATACACACAAATATATATACACATAAATATATACGTGTGTGTGTATAACTGAATCAGGAGATATGGAACGTGATGATTGTATAAATAAAGGCAAATGCCGCGTGTCGAAAGGCTTAGCTACCACTCCGTTGTTTCACGTCTCTTTCGTGGCATTTGCCGTTATTTATGTGTGTATATGTATATATATATATATATATATATGTATATATATATATATATACACATATATGTATACATGTATATGTATATATGTGTATATATATATACAAACATACAAACACACATTCATACAACCTTTTCCCAACTTACCTGGCAAAAATCGCTCAGGTTGGTAGCTGACCAAAGTAAACCGTCTCTTTCTCTCTTTCTCGCATTCTCCCTCTCTCTTAAGCTCTAATACAATCCTACATCTAAACGGGTATGTTTAAGTCAAACCTGGGTACAAAAATAGACTTTATTTCGTAAGTCCAATATGAGATTGATTAAATAAAGAAAATGAGCTAATATTAGGATATTAAATTCCCACCTACAACGTCATTAAAACATAAGTGATAATAAGAGAGAAACCAAACTCCTTTCCCCACATTGACACTAAGTGTCTCACACTAACACTAAAGTCCAT
>JANJGK010009217.1:5000-17500 GCA_039081455.1 Macrobrachium rosenbergii
ACAGTACAATCTCAGTAAATGAATTAGTAACCCGAGTTCTTGAATGATTTTTTTATATGGAGATGCTTTCTTCAATTGAGGTATTATGCCAAGCATGTCATGAGTTGAATGGCTCTATTCACAATTGTTACGATTACTGGCTTAATAAGTTATACTTACTTAGTTATTGCTGCTCATTACCAGGTTGAAATCACAAGGTTACTACTATGACTTATTGATGATCTAAGCTGTTACTGAGGCAAAGATCACGCCGACTAACTCCTCTGGGCAGGAGCCAGGATCACTCTGAGATGGAAAGGCACTTGCCAAGGAGGTATGTGTGCCAGGGGGAGCTTGTGGATCTGGCAATTGCTTGGCTCTTTTTCACTCCTTCTTCTTCTTCAGGTTCCTCCAAGGCCTATCTATGACAGTCCTAAGAGGTGATGAGGGCACCTACTCTGGGGAAAGGCCAAAAGGGCTATCAGGTGCGAAGTCAGGTGTAACCTCAGAAGCTACAGGAGGGCTCCCTATTCTGGCTGCTGCGACAACCAGTGCAAGAGTGGTCTTAACCTCTGCATCCGAGGAGGCCAGTTCCTGGTCTCCATGAGAAAGTGCTCCAGTTCAATTCACCAGAGGTTCATCCTCTGGGGACGGATTTGGTGAGGAAGAAGTGTCAGATGCCGGAGTCTCACACTTTGCTTTAAAGGTTCCTGGGTCTCACAGAGAAGGATCCGTCTCATGAGCAGGATCTGGCACCATGGTCGGGCCAGGCACAGGGTCCAATTCTAGTGGTGGCTCAACGTCCAAGACGGAAAGCGTGGCTCTGTTCAGAGCTCTCAAGTGGCACTGGCAGAAATTGAGGGTCAGTCATGCCTGATGAAGAGTCTGGAGGTGCAATACCTTGTGGATGGCTTGAGTTGGGCTGAGACAGAGATTCCTGTCCCAGCTGGCGGTCAGAGCCTCTTGGAGATGCTTGATTTGGGTATCCACTGTGAGTTGCATATTAGGGCAGCCCTCCCAAGTAGTGGAGTGGCCTGTCACCTTGCACTCTCGACAGCGGTAATGCTTCTCTTTAGAGTCCTTTTGTGCAGAGGGAGGGCTTCACTTGGAGTTGCACTAAGTGTGCCCCATCCGTTGACCACTTTGGCGGGCAGAAGGCATTTTTTCTTGTTTTAATGGCACGCTAGTCAAGTGGATGTGCTCTTGTTTGTTGATCTTGCAGCCGATGCCTCCATTGTGGAGGTAGATTGGCTATGGAGTGGCACTGGGGAAGGAATTCCCAGAGGAGGTCCCAACCCAACTGGAATTTCACTCCTGGTATGATTCCACTCACTACACCAAGGTGGTGAGGTAGAGTGCCCTAAGGTTTTGTGACCTGGAGCTTGACTGTGGGAATGGTTTTGGTGTGGTCCTCTGCCCATTTCATCTCCCACTGAGTTTGTTCATCAACAGTGGCACTGGCTGGCACTTGCGGTCTGCCAATCAGGCTAATGTCAGCTGCAGTGTCTACCGTAACCATTAGGGCCACTGGCAGGCTAGAGCCATCAAGGTGCCACTGAGATGAACTGGGTATCCTGCCTCTTTGGGTGAGGTATCTGCTGCAGTCCAGCTGTGGAGAACGTGGTTTATTAAGTTGACAAACTTGGTGTCTGGGACATGATTTGGGCAGGCCGGATGTCCAGCACTATAGTGGCAGGCAGCACCACGGGATCAACAAGGGCCTTTTTGTAGAGGTTCTGTTACCTGCAGTGACTATTGGTGGAGAGGACTGAGTGGAAGTGGATGGAGAAGAGTTCTGGTTATTGGTAAAAGGCAGCTTACTGGTGCCCAACTTGTACCGGCAATCTGATTCCGTGTGCCCCAACTTCTTACAGTCAGCACATATGGGCATGCTAGGCAGTCCGTTCTTCGGGGAAGTCAAGCCTGAGGGGTACCCGGGTGGCACTAAGAGCCGTTGAGATGTGCTGTGGGATTGGTTGTAGGTTCCCCTGGAATAGGACATTCAGCAGGCTTCCATAATAGTCCCGCAGCCCAGACCATTCAGATGCAACGATCGAGATACCGACTGTAACCCCTACCGATATTTAGGAGTAGACTTGTAAACGGTGAAACTGACTGTCTGCCAAAAATATATGGGTATCTTACTTAACAAGCATCACTAATTGCTTGTTAGATTTTGGGTCTAGATCCAGTATATGAGATACCTGATGAAACTAATATATAATATATCCTTGGACTCTCCTGATTATAGAATGACCAGTGACAGACATACTAGAGGGTGGGTTCCCCCTGACAGACACACTGAAAAGGGGCGGTTAATTGGAACTAGATCCAACTTAAGCTAGCCGCGCACTGTATCAGAAACGACGCTTCAGATCGGAAAAGAAATGTCTGAAGGGAATCGAAACAATACATTTGAACGAGATAGCGCGCACTGGCTCAGATCGGAAACGAACCGACGCGTCAGTTCAGAACAGAACCGACGCGGAAATCTCCAAGAGCATATTTTTCTGACACGTCTGAAGCGTCTGAGAGACAGCGCATGCGCAGAACGCACCATCAAGCGTTACTCTCACAAGTGCAGTGACTGAATTAGCTTTGCCTTCTCTTCACGTCCGCAGTCATTATGGCTAACTTTGATGAAAAACTAATCAATAGTGTCTATCAACACGATATTTTATATGATTTAAGTCATAAATAGTATTATGATGTTGGTAGAAAAGAAAATGCATGGGAAGAAATTTCACAAGACTTAAATATAGAAGGTAAGAAAACTTCAATTCATTATGTTTTATTCCAAGTTACAATTATGTTTTTTTTTTATTAATTGACATTATCATGTAGCCTTCCTCTGGTGATCATATCCTCCTGCCAGGGTACTTTGCCTTCTGGTGAAGTAAAATAGTGCTTAAAACTATCTCTAATGTTGAAAGCTTCACGTACAGCATTACCACCCACCCCACGAAGACCTCTCAACCCCTCGTTTGTTAGGCCTACATCTACACTATTCAACTCATCAGGCTGCCACAAATTTGCATCATCCCGTAGGAAATTATGCAAACACGTTGTTGCTAAGACAACAATATCAACGTGGTCAGGTGTAATTTGCAATTTCTGACTGAAGATTCTAAACTTTTTCGCTAATATACCAAAAGCATTTTCAGAGACACGCCTAGCTCTGGAGTGTCTATAATTATATATTTTATTTGCTGCATTATTAGCAAGTTGCGCTCCTGGGAAAGGCCGCATGATATGATTATGAAGGGGAAAGGCTTCGTCGCCAATGACGACATGATGTGGGTACACTATTTGTATTAGGTAATGCTTTAGGGGGTGGTATATTCAACTCATTAGATAAAAGCCTTTTACCTAAATTAGAATCTCTGAATATAGCGCCATCGCTATTTTTTCCATAGGCTCCAAAATCTACGGTAATGAAATTGCAATCTGCATCTACTAATGCCATTAACACAATGCTAAACTCTTTTTTATAATTAAAATACAGAGAGCCGCTTCTATTAGGTTTGGTAATCACTACATGTTTCCCATCAATCGCTCCTATCACGTTTGGATACTGCCATTTGTTAGCAAAAGCTTCTGATATTTGTTCCCACTTTAAGACATTAGGTGGTGGCATTACAATTGGACTAATGTTTTCCCAAATTATTTTGCAAGTGTCGTAAACAATTTCTCGTACAGTTGTCTCTCCCAGTCTGTAGTTGAATGATATTGTCCTGTAGGTTCCCGCTTGGCCTAGAAATCTGAAAGCCAAAGATACCAAAGAATTAGTCATTTACCTAATTATTATTTTTATTCCACATTTATATGCCTTCTAAAATCGCACTAATTTTAAATGGAACAGGTAAACCCCCATACCTGAGTTTGGGAACCCCTGTTAAAAAGTCACACTATAAACTAATGGTTTGCATTTTGCGTCTTTCCAGTGAAAGAATTGAAGAAAAGCTGGAATTCCTTGCGTGACTGCTATAGAAAGGCCATAAATAGGAAGAAGACGGTGAGCGGCCAAAAAGCAGTCAATATTCCACTGTGGAAATATGAGAATCAGATGGCGTTCTTGAACGCACATTTTAACAAAAAACGGCAGCAACAAAGCAATTTGTCTGCTATTGAACAAAATTCTTTGGAATGTGAAGACGACCCCCAAGAAACAGGTGAAGATGAGACTTCATTCATTGCAGAAGAAGCTTCTCCACATGAAATCACATTAGAAGTACACGACTCTTCAACCCATGAAATAGAACCTCTTTCCCCACACGAAATTGCAATGCCCGATAAGCAAACCAGAAAGAAGAAAAAGTCCAGCCAAGAACTTGGGTCCTCGGCTCATGAAATTTTAAAAACGTATTTGCAAAGTAAAAGACCAAAACAAGATCATTTAACATCATATTTCAAAGGAATAGAAGACACAGTTAGGACACTTTCTCCCCTTTTGCAAATTGAAATTAAATCCCACATTTCTTCTTTGGTTTCAGAATACGAATATAGAAATTTAACAGGCTCTACATTTCCCCCACAACACCCTTCCCCTTCGACAAGTTATACACCAGGCTCTTCACTCCCCCCATGTTCCCCTTCAATATGTTTGACTCCAATTGAAAATGAGCAAAGTCATTTCCTTTAACTGTAAATTAGTCTTTTAATCACCATGTCTTTTATTACCAAAGAAATTGTGTAATACAAGTTTTTTTTCCTTAAGCAATTCGATGATTATGAATTCATTTATAACAAATTATTTTCTAGATAGTGAAAACATTTTCAAATATAAATCATTGTGAATAGAAATTGTTTGATTACCTGATAACCTACACTAGCCTTTACTGCATTACAGTTGTAATAACATTAATAGTAATAATCGTAATAAAAGAAAAGAAAAATAGGCCTTTTACCTGAGAGTTACAGCCAGTCGTTCCTCTGGAGTTATGCATTTTCGAAACGGGGTATTTTGCTTGGCTATTTCTTCTTTTAACAGTGATAGTAATTCACTAAATTTTTCGTAACTCATACGAAAATATTGGAAAAATTTTGTATTGTCTTTTTTCAAATGAGGAAACAGTGTAACATATTCGCCTTCGTTTTCTCTAGAACCACAGATATGATGAACCCACTGCTTTTTCTTTTTCTTTTTTTGTTCCTCCTCTGCAGATGCAAATGCAAGGGCTAACACAAGAGCTTCTTCGTCACTGCTAAAAGAATCGCTCATATTTGCTGGAGTAAAATGAAATGACGCCCGAAGCACAGTGAGAACTGTAGGATCCGCGTCGTATTCGTTCTGATGGCATCTGATACAGTGCGCGTACTAAACGTCGTTTCGTTTCTGTTCTGAAGGTTCGGAAGCTTCGGCGTCGTTTCCGATCTGATACAGTGCGCGGCTAGCTTTAGGAGATACCAAGTAAAATTTACACTACAATAGCACTGCACATCCTAGAGTACTATGGTGGTCATGACAGACATTTTAGTGGGTGGTTACCCCCTGAAAGATACCCCACCATGAGTGGGGAGGGGGAGACTGGATCTACATCCAACATTGGAGATACCAAGTAAAATTTGCACTACAATAGCACTGCATATTCTAGAGTTCTGTGTTGGTAATGACAGACATTTTAGTGGGTGGTTACCCCCTGACAGACACACCCTAACAGGTGGGAGAGGGAAGGGCAAGCCCTGATAATTACTATATAGAATACGTATAGTAGGCTACTATTCACCAGTAATATACATTATCATTATATATTAATAAAAAAATCTTTTTTTTCCTTTCTATATATTTTGTATTTATTTTATACGAATATTATTTGTTTGTTTCATATAAATAACATTCATCTGTAGGCCTATAATAATTCTGTCATATTATTTTTTCAAGCAAGCAACTGACTTCACTTACATTACTCGCTTTATATAATCTTTGTTTATGAGATAAACGTTGATATTGACAGGATTTATTAAAGGTAAATTCTACAACAGATGTGTTCGTATTCATCAAATCTTTGCCTGTGTCATGGCAAAATTATTGTTCCAGAGATTTATGTACACTCTTAGTGAAGAAGCAGGGACTGACATGTCATATGTTCTCCAGGAAGCGCCTGTTGAGGCAAAACCAGCTGAGGAGTATCTTGCAGTGAATGACAGTTTCCATGGCCATCTGAAATCCTACAAGATTTTTTTTAAACAAGTTATGGAAGGGCAGCTAGGACCAACTGCGGCATACTGGAGTCAACAGACAACTACAACAAGCCACACACACAAATGATGTAGATCGCTATGTATCAGTTTTACCAACTGTATTGGACATTTTCTTTGGGTTAAATCGACCCAATATGCTCGCTGGGGATGTTTGTTTCTGCAGAAGCTTCAGTCCCCCCCAACCTGAATGCTGTGAACTTCTTGATCTTGGTGCCTTCTCCATCCGTAGAACAACCAAAAACTATGCTAGGACTGCAGTCGACAAGTGTCTGGAACAAACAGTGAACAAAAATGCAGCATCTCCACTGAAAGGTATTGTTGCCTTTAGGAACTCTGAAAGCACATTTCGCAGATGGAGCATTACAACAAGTCAGAGAGGATTGGCTGTTTCAGAATTAAGAACTATACTGGGCATAGAAGAAGTTGTGCAGCCATCTGTTCAGCTTCATCAGTGGCGAATCAAGAAAGATAATGAGAGTATAGGAGTCCTAAGTGCATTACTGAAGGAAACTTGCAATCCCTTTGGGAACCATGCCTGTAGTTCACCTGACCTGAATATTTCATCTGGAAAAGCTACTGATCAAGAAACAAAGCTTTATCTTCTTGGGTCACTTTCAAGAGGTCATGAATGTCGATTGGCATTCCTGCAAGAGTGCAGTGTTGACAAGTCTAGATTTCTAAAGACCATGCCAAGAACAAGAGTTAAAAACTTCGCCATGGAGAATAAAAATACAAGGAAATCGATGGTTGCTACTCTCAAGTCAGCTGCAGAAGGAGTAAGAGATGTATTTGCACGTATAATCCAGGTTGCTTCTCATCAGAATACTAGCTTGGAACTGAGACACATTCTGTCATTCCCAGTGACAGAAGTTCCCCTTTCACTGGCGCACAGCGATGGATCTCCCCTAAAAACCGAAAATTCAGCCCTGCTACGGTTACTGGAAATGAATCTAGACAGGTCTTTATCAACTGTGAGCCACCGTAATGTGGCAGCAACCATTTTCGAT
This sequence comes from Macrobrachium rosenbergii, assembly GCA_039081455.1. Classification (NCBI taxonomy): domain Eukaryota; kingdom Metazoa; phylum Arthropoda; class Malacostraca; order Decapoda; family Palaemonidae; genus Macrobrachium; species Macrobrachium rosenbergii. Next base: position 12,188 of record JANJGK010009217.1, read on the forward strand.
GGAGACTTATTAATCCACACAATCTTGCAGCAGACAAATGGATCTTATGGAGCAATAGCAAAGGAAATTTTGATAAAAATCTGCTCTTTTCCAGGAAGCCAAATTCATGTTCTCTTTGATAAGCACATCAACCTTTCACTTAAAGATAATGAAAGGATATTAAGAGGTGCAGATAATAATACTAGATTTACAATCACCAGATCAGAACAAATTCCACGACAAAGAGGTTCCCAGTTATTGACAAATGGAAATTTCAAAGATGAACTAGCAATATTCCCTCTCATGGAATGGTGTAAGAATCACTATGGTCCAATCATTGGAGGTAAGATTTTAGTAGTGTCACATGGTGGTTACTGCTTGAAGTATTCCTTTAACAGTGAACAAGAGTATATGATCACTGATCAACCAGAGAATCTCCAAGGTCATCATGAGGAGGCAGATACTTTAATTGCTCTTCATGTATCCAAAGTGCATGGGAATATAATTGTTAGAGCTTCAGATACTGACATTGTAGTAATTCTGTTAGGTTTACTGGGAAAGATGAGTGAAGAAGAGCAAGGAAAACGAAGTATCATAAAGGACTGTGGATATGGAAATAATCGCAGATATATCAACATTAATGAGCTGTTTCATATTTTGGAATTCAAAAGAGCTGGAATATCAGCTGCATTACCAGCATTCCACGCCTTCACAGGCTCAGATGTCACAGCAGCATTTTACGGGAAAGGAAAAATAAGACCATTTAACATCATGGCAAACGATTAAACAGGAAAATTGGTAAAAGTTTTCCAGGACCTCTCATCCACTCAGGATCCAGACAGAGTCTTTTTCTTGCTTTGTATGTTCTCTATATGGCCATCCACACCTTAGTGACCTTAATGAAGCCAGGTATGTCATGTTCAATAAAATGACTGGATCTGTTAACACAAGAAATCCTCTAGCGAATGTGAAACATATCAGCTGTGCACTCCTGCCACCTTGTACCGCAACTCTCAAAAAGAAAACTCAACGTGCCCAGTATCTTAGCATTCTTTGGCACCGAGCTGATAAAAGAAAACTCAACGTGCTCAGTATCTTAGCATTCTTTGGCACCGAGCTGATAAGCAAAATCCCAGTGACGTATTAGACCCAACTCAGTTTGGTTGGAATAAAGATGATCAAGCTTTTATTCCGGAATGGTTTGTGGGAAGCTCAGTGCTAATGGTCCTCATCTAGAACACTACTAATGTGGCAGAAACTGATACCTGCACTGATACTGATCATGGTGAAAGTGATGACCAATGGACAGATGATGAAAGTGCAAGTGATGAAGGCATATATTAAATACAGATATTTGCCAAGGCAGTGTATTTTTGCAGATTTTTATCATTATGATGCCATGATAATATAAGTATAAATACATCATGAACATTATGGGTTTTAATGCGTAATTTGTATTTATTTATTTTATTTTTACAAAGCAGTGGACAGTAACAACTGGTAATGAAATTTGTTTGTTATATGTTAATCTGAGTTAAATGTACATGACTTTTTTGTGGTAAATGTATATGGACATACCGGTTGTATACCTTTAATGATATTGTGCACATATTTATTTGTATTACACATTTGTTTACCCTTTCTAAAAGGGATCTTTATTAAATGTTATGGATTTCTTATTTTCCTAAATGTTAATCCGTAATATAATGGAAACTACCATTAAGTTGGTATATACTGTTATGAACAAATACTGTTTATTATTCCCATTTCTATGTGGAAGTGAGACAAACAATCTTGAAATGCAGACATTTATTTGGAATATATACTGTTATGAATAATTATATACTTTTTACTCTTCCTGTTTTATATTCAGGTGAGACAAACAAACTTGAAATGTAGACATTCAGTAAGGCATTTTGTTTTATAAATTTTTTACTATGGTTAAAATATGAGATTATACACTTACATGTAAATATGGACAGATTGCTTTCATGAGTGATTTGTATTTATTTTCAAATATAATTGGTCAGTAAGTGTTAAGGAAATGTATATGTGCTATTAATTAAATCAGTGGGTAAGGCATAAGAAACTATGATACCTTTATGTATGCTAAATCTGCAGTAAACGTGTATAGGAACACTTGTATCGATATTATACTCAAAGTTCATATGTTAGTTTTTTCCTCTTTCTTTTTCAAGAATATTTTAATAAAATGTTACCGATGTATGATTCTTTCAAAGTCAAATCTCTGACAATACAACAGTACTTGTAAGTACGTCCATATCGTGCAAGTTTTTTTTTTTTTCCCTTTCTTTTTCAAAAGTAATTCCAATAAATATTAAGGATGCATGATTCTTCCAAAGCAAACCTCTGACAATGCAGTGGAACTGTACTTATACGTATGTACATAACATACAAATAATTTTATTTGTGATTTTTGTTTTTGAGAATCAAATATAAGTGACTGTTGTAATGGGGCTATAGTTAGTACTTGGATGTAAGGCATATTTCGTTAATAGTGATTATATCTTGTGAGTTTTCTTGCCTGGTGGAGACATACATCCGAAATATGTTCGAAGTCACTGAACCTAGTATAGCCTATGAGAATAATAAATCATATGAAATATTTTTCCCTTTTAAATTTCATCTGGCTCACGATTTGCAGAAAATTACCATTTTCTTGTTGAATACTTCAAGTAGTAACATCACCTATGATTCATATTGAATCATTTCAAGGTGTCCCATCTATCACCTCCAATCGTTGGTTATGCCTGGTCAGGGGGTAACCACCCATTAAAATGTCTGTCATTACCATCACAGCACTCTAGGATGTGCAGTGCTATTGTAGTGTTAATTTTCCTTGGTATCTCCAGTGTTGGATGTAGATCCTGTCTCCCCCTTCCCACTCGTGGGGGTGTCTGTCAGGGGGTAACCACCCACTAAAATGTCTGTCATTACCATCACAGCACTCTAGAATATGCAGTGCTATTGTAGTGAAAATTTTACATGGTATCTCCAGTGCTGGATGTAGATCCAGTCTCCCCCTCCCCACTCATTATGGGGTGTCTTTCAGGGGGTAACCACCCACTAAAATGTCTGTCATGACCACCATAGTACTCTAGGATGTGCAGTGTTATTTTAGTGTAAATTTTACTTGGTATCTCCTAAGTTGGATCTAAATCCAATTAACCGCCCCTTTTCAGTGTGTCTGTCAGGGGGAACCCACCCTCTAGTATGTCTGTCACTGGTCATTCCATAATTAGGAGAGTCCAAGGATATATTATATATTTGTTTCATCTGGTATCTCAAATACTGGATCTAGACCCAAAATCTAACAAGCAATTAGTGGTGCTTGTTAAGTATGCCTCCCATATATTTTTGGCAGACGGTCAGTTTCACCGTTTACAAGTCTTCTCCTAAATATCGGTAGGGGTTACAGTCGGTATCTCGTTCGTTGCATGTGAATGGTCTGGGCTGCCGCTCTATAAGTGTTGTGGGCTGCTTGTCATTTAGATACAAAGCAAGGAACCCTGGGACACATTAGAAAAGGTCCTCCAGCATGATCCGACCGAATAGGTCATCGAATGTAGTGCATGACAGGGAGTCGAACCAGCGTATACCAGACTGGGTCGTGACAGGCTGATTTGGTACAGGACCAGCCGACTTCCTTGGCAAGACCTTGGAACTGTTGTCTCCATTTCTCTAGGGTAATTTCGTATGCTTTTGTTATGACCCTACGAACTTCTACCATGTTGCCTCTTTGACTTTTCTCCAGTGAGCAGAGGGCTGCCTTAGCTTTACCTGTCTCAGTGATGTTGTACTTTTCAAAGAGAGTCTCTATTTCCTCCAACCATGCCTCTGGCTCTTCTTCAGTCCACACTGGGACTAAGGAATTAATGCTTGATATTGGAGTATCTGGTGCAGCAGTTGTGGAGTTGGAGGCTTGTTGGATAGCCAGAGCTTCAGCACTTTCCTATTATACCTTCTCCAGCTGGAGCTCCTTTTCTTTGAGGCCTAATTGATGCTGTCTTTTCTTCTCTTCTCTTGCATCTTCCAGCTGCCTCTGTTCTTCGTCATACTTCCCCTGTGCCTCGTCATACTTACTCTATTCTTCGGCATACTTCCTCTGTTCTCTTTCTTTCCGCTGTTCCGCTCTTTCTTCCCTGTCTTACTTGGCCAAGTCATCCAGCTGTTCTTTCACCCACTCGTTGAGATCCTTTCCCATGAGACCTGCCTCCTTCCCAAGATCCATGAACGTTCTGTATGTTCTGTTACCATGGTTCTGGTAGGTTAGGATGTGTCATATCGGCTACCTTGGATGACTGGAATGACTTATGAATTGGAGAAGTGTCCTTCAGATTTGGGTGACACTTCAGTGGTGTGGCACCTTTTTAATAAGGTGACACTGTGGCTGAGTTTGCTGTGCAAAGATCACACTTATGGCACTCTGTATCTCAAGGTACAGGTGTGTCTTAGTCACAGAGGACTTTCTTGTCTTTGGTGGCACTAGGGCGCCAGTGCGTTCCTTGGAATCAACACTCTTGGAGTACAACTAACTGTAATAAGGGGAAATGCACTCTGCCTAAGCAGAGCTTAATCAGTAAGTAGGAGAGAAAGGAAAGGTAAGAGGAAACAGATAGGTAAGCACTTCAGTGGGTTATGACAGTGCCTCGGGTTAGTAATACTGTGGAAAAGAAAAATAAGTTTTGGTTGCTTTGGCACTCATGGGTGACTAGTTTCTAGGAATAGCTGCTACTTCTTTTTATGCAGAGTGAGAAAGGCTTTTACGCTTAAATATGGATAAATAGACCCCACTCGTGGTGGACAGTTGTCAATAACTGTGGTTAGTTCTTAACTTATTCTCAACTATCTGTGGGGGTGTGGTGTTTTTTTTTTTTTTTTTTTTTTTTTATGTCGGCCCATTCTTTCTATGAAGACGGTGCACATACACTCAGCTACCTAGCGCTTAAGAAGAATGAAGGGAAGAGAAAAGAAAAAAAGAAAATTAAGCAAGTACTAACACACAAGTGCCTAAGCCAAGTTTGCACTGCGTGCAAAATGAGGGAAAAAGATGGAAAATTTAAATGATTACTAGCAGGTTTTTTATCTTTAATACTCTGATTAATTTGGCTTTGTTAGGTAATGCTTTTATTAATCCTTGGCAATATTCTTTCATTTGTGTACTTGTTATTAAATTATCTTGGGTTTCTTTTTATTTCCTTTTTATTTAATTCCCTGCTAAGTTGTATAGCCTATATGTATAGGAACTTCTTGTATATTTCCTAGCTTTTTATATTTCCTGAATAATTGGCTAATTTAATTTTTTTTACATTT
>JANJGK010009218.1:0-22690 GCA_039081455.1 Macrobrachium rosenbergii
TGGATATGCTTTGAATGGAATGATATTATGATTTTGTGGCCATTGGTTAATTCTGTGCCGTTAAACATCGAATGATTTTTGTTGACGGAATTGCTTTTTCATAGTTTTGCATGAGGCGGTCGACTTGCTTTTCTAGACATCTACGATTTACCAGAATTTATGAGTTCTTCCTTGGTTTAAGGCGGAGACCTTATTTCTGAAATGATTATTTCTAAAATACTTGCTAAATTCATAACATGTTTCAGAGACAAAAAGTACTAGCAACCGTTGCGCTTCTCTGTGTTTTATCAACTATTTTAATGTTTTCTATTTTCAATATTGATATCTGAAGACTGAAACGGATTCTCCTCTAATGTTATGTCTAATCCAATAACAGCACAGCTCCTCAATGGATGACTCGGAGGTCACCTACGTGGAACTGGCATTACCTCAAGAGGAACAAAGCAATTACCCTGCTGTCAGCTCGGGTGATCCTTGCAGCATCTACGCTTCCATAGACCATACCAGGAGCAGCAGCACAGGTCTAAGAAACAGCAGCAACAACTTATCCACCGCTTCCACTACCACCAACAGTCACACGAACGACCCCCTTACCAATTACCCTCCTTTGCTGCACAGGCGCAGCAGCAGTAGCAGCAGTTTCAGCTTCCAGAACTACCATACGAGTAACCCGAACCTCTACACGAGCATAGACTACAGGAGAGGCGGAGGGACAACAACTACCACTAGTCACAGCATTTATGCCACTCTACCGCACCGGAGGGATGGCTATGCCTCCACCAGATCTATATCCAGCATCAATACTTCTGTAGGAGGTTCGCCTCCGGCGTTCCGGGACATCAGACTTAGCCTCAGGACTCCCTTAGTCAGGAGGCCCAGTGAAAGCGCTGTCTAGGGCGTTTCACGGGATCAAGAAGACTCTTGTATATCTTATTTTGGTGTTCTGGACGTGTATCTTTTATAATAAAATTCTTTAAAAAATTATAATAAAAAATGTCGTAAGTTTAGTGACGAAGGGAAAAGAGATCAAGGGATTTTATTAGAATTTCGTATCTCCTCGGAGACATTCCCAAAAACTGGATGTGTGAGGAAATAAATCCATGTCGTTTTACCTTCAAAGGAAATTATTTAGACAGTGGATCGAGTCCTTATGGATACGATGTCAGACTGGAAGGTGGTTTTTAAGGGTTCTAAAATAAATTGTTAAAGAAAAGTACGTTGGAATAACAATGGATGTAAAATACAAGATATATGTTACCATATTTTAATTTAAGTGATATCAATTTACATTGACGTTATAGATTTCCGATTTCTACAGTTCATGAGACAGAGGAAAAATCCATTTTCACTATGAAATTAGTTTCAGCAAGTATGCCTTATGGACAAAACCAACATATCGAATTCACCAGAGGTCAAAAATAGAATTCCTTATACTAAGTCAAAAGTTTTAGCATATCAGTAATGAAACAGTTATTTAATTAGGTTTTTAGCATTTCCCAAAGTATATGCTACTTGTTATTCAATTGTTCCTGAAAATTTTCTACCGAAACAAAACATTTTCTTGTAATGGGACTGAATGTTATAATCCTCAAGAAAACCATATGCTCTTGAAACCACAAGCCTACAAGTAAGACGTCAAGATAAACAGTAATATTTCAGGAAACTTTCAATTAAAAATACCTTGGTTGTATTATATTTATTTGAGCTTTCTGATACTTATACAAAGTAAAAGTATGTTTTCACAATGAAAAATAAAACTCTAAAATATGCAAAATACAACGGTTAATTTGTGGGTATGAAATACGAAGAGTTATCTACTAAAATTAGTTATTGGAACTCATACTATATTTAGTGACTCGAATACCTGGATGAATCTCTTTGTGGATAAAAAGAGAAACGAGTATATTTGTATGTTTGTACAGAAGCTGCGTGCCTTTCTTACACACACAAACACACACACACATATATAATATATATATATATATATATATATATATATATATATATATATATATATATATATATATATATATATATATATATATATATATATATATGTGTGTGTGTGTGTGTGTGTGTGTCTGTGCGCATGTGTGTGCGCGTGTATGTATATATATATATATATATATATATATATATATATATATATATATATATATATATATATATATATATATATATATATATATATATATATATATATATATATATATATATATATATATATATATATATATATATATATATATATATGTATATATATATATATATATATATATATATATATATATATATATATATATATATATATATATATATATATATATATAAGTACGTATATATGGTATATAATCTTTTGGTCTTCTTTGTGTGACATCGGTAATAAAGATATAATTTTCAAAGCGCTTATTTTCTGTTGAATATTCGTTCCCAATACATGATTTATGCGATATACCTATTCTTCATGTTGTTAAAAAGATATATATGTATATATATATATATATATATATATATATATATATATATATATATATATATATATATATATATATATATATATATATATAATGTATTTTTTTTCTCTCTCTTTTTTTGTGTGGATAATGATTACTTGATACGAATTTTAAACACATTTTTCTCTGTCCTCCTAATAAATTCATCTTGTGCTCTCTTTTACCTACGGACTTAATGATAAGAAAGCTTAAAGATAGAATATAAACAGTTTTTATACATTCTGTTGCCGAAATGACATTTAACCAAATGAAAGGAAAGCCAGCAGCTGTTAAGATACTTTCAGGATGAAACTGTAAATCGGAAGATGAAAATGCATGAATACATGGTTATGGAATTTTGATACGATCTCTATTAGGCTGTATCTTTAAAAGTAGGGAAAGGACAAAAGACTATGTACAACAGTAATAGAAGTCACTATGCAGACTCCAGGCCTGATTTAAGCTTGTTGCCTACCTTTTCATGTGAACTTCACCGAGATTGAACAGCTTCTTTATCTTTATTAATGAAATGGAAAAAACCGTACGTTTTCTTTTCTTAATATTTAATGTCCCTAATTTTCTGTAAAAAGAACAGTGCAGTTTACTCTAAACTTTTTTTTTTTTATCTTTGATGAAGAAAAAGGGTGTATTTCTAAAAATAGCAATGTATTCATATGGGAATCTTCAAAAATCAGGCTAAGACACTAAGACTACTTCTCATCAAGGACAAGATGAGCAAAATAGTTAGGATTACATGTGAATAACTGATACGCTCCGATATAACTCAATGAGAAGCTGAATGCCTAAAAAAAGGGATTATCTTTCAAGGTTCCCTCTTAACATACAGTAAAGTTCAGCTGGCTTCATATGATTCAGTAAAAAGGGTGATCACGAAATCACTACATAGAGAATGCACCTTTCCTCGTCCTCTAAGGAGAAACTCTTACTTTATAACTATGATGAGAAAGTGAAGCTTGCTTCACATATGAGCAGCGCTGAAGTTACTTAACTTAATCGCATAAGAACCAGCACAGACTAGATAACATTGTTACTGGGTTCGCTGTTATGATAAAGACCATTAATTACAATTATAAATAAAAACTTGCGTTTTTCACTCAAAACTATTATTAGTAATTAATAAAAGACTACGATACAACGAAGTGTTAGGAACATGTAACTTGATACAAGAAAATCATTTATATGACTCTAATTACTGTAAGATAGAATTTTATTGTAATAATCTCTGATACAACTTGATAAAAGTAATCTTCTAATGAAGACTTCAGTAGGCCCTAAAATGCCTTGGCTAAGGACTTATTGTGACTCAGTTAGGTGGAATCTTGATATCATTTACCAGAGAATATGATACATTATTTTGAATTATGAAAGAGGGTTTCTGTGAATTACTTAAAAGGGACCCTCTAGTTGACGATTTCATTGAGTTATTTAGTATCTTGTTTTTGAACATATATTTAACGTTCATTTACAGCAGTGTTAATTTAAGGTGGAATAGGAAGACAAAACATAATGGAAAATAAGAATGTGGTAGGAAAACTCGAGAATTCCGAGAAAATCCAAAAGTGATCATCAGATTGAAGAAATGAGAGAATACTAAGTCTTGTCATAACCATAACTAATTGAAAATAAAATTATGATGAAATTTACAGAAGAATGAGCCTGAAGGTCCATTAGTGTGCGTCAACACTACAGTAAACATGTCATACACATTCGTCAGTAACTATTCCACAGCTGTGATTAACAGGTTGAGTAGCAGTTTATGACCACTTGGTTAGTCTGACTAATGCTTCATATGATTACCCAGTATTGGCCAAAGGTTTGATCTCCACTACAGTCGCTTGCTTGCTTGTTTTCAACCTGTTTGTGATGTGTGAGAAATAAGTTCCGGCCGTGTATTTCTGGGCGCTTCTTACAAGTCTAACGTAATTTTGGCCTTGGAGATGAGGCACTACCATATTTTCCATTTCTTGTGTGTGTGTGTTTTTTTTTTTTTTTCTTACATAACTGTATATTTACACTAGCAAAGGGAACATGTTCCTCACTTAGTTTTCCCATCCTTATGATGAAACGAATTAAGGAAACTCATTACATAACCTTTCCCCTTGAGGGAAAGGAAATATTAAAAAAAATAAAGAATCTTTATTTATCAACCAAACTCTGCTAACGCTGCCATCATTTCTAATAAAAGTGTTTATAAGAGAGTCTCCTTCCTAAATATTATACATATAAAAGACTGCATGACCAGTCAGCACGAAGAGATCAAGCTACTGAGGAGTTTGGAAGGTCACTCACTTCCAACTCATTGATTTGAGGCATAAAAAAGTGAACGTAGTGAACTGCGTTGACAACTACGCGGTCTTAGAAACGAGTGTCATTACCACGAACAGCAATATTATGAATATAAATTCATTGCGTGAACTTGATAATGACAATAATACAGATGCTATCTTTGAAAATAGCGACATGGAGATTAATGATATCGAACAGTAATCTTTATGCTTAAGCATAAAGATTACAGAAGTGGATTTTAAAATATAACTAAAAATCGTGACTGTGCTGAAAGCAGGGAAACTCCGTTTTCCTGAACCCAAACAAGATCGTGTCAATTTCAGTCAATACGATCTCACTTCTGAAGATCACCTTCAACAAAGTTAAGTATATCTTAGTTTAACCAGACCACTGAACTGATTAACAGCTCTCCTAGGGCTGGCCCGAAGGATTAGATTTATTTTACTTGGCTATGAACCAACTGGTTACCTAGGAACGGGACCTACAGCTTATTGTGGAATCCGAACCACGTTATGACGAGAAATGAATTTCTATCACCATAAATAAATTCCTCTAATTCTTCATTGGCCTGTCGGAGAGTCGAACGCTGGGCTAACGGCGTGCTAGCCGAGAGCTCTACCCACCCTCCAATGAAGAACTTCACCTTCAACAACTTGGGCGTTATTGCTTTCATATCTCTAAACCCAGACCTACCAGCAAGCAGCTTAAGATCAAGGCCCTTCTTGACTATTCTTCAGCTAGAAAAGAAAACTAATATTAACACCTCTGATGACCTCATGACACCGCTCCTAGCTGAGGCTGTCAACAGTAGGGGCGAGTGATCGGCCACTAAAACGTCTACATTTGCCCTCATAAGCTCGCAAGAATCACTCAAGACGTGGACAATACTGGTATATAATAACAATTTCAAAGATAATCCATCTACATATGAATTTGGGAGTTAGTATAGCACCGAAGAACAATAAAAAATGAAATGTGCACTTATAAAGAACTCGCTTGATAATACTAAAGGATGTGTATACCGAATTTCATGGAGGCCTTGTGATAGCTCTAATATTGGTCAAACTGAAAAATCACTGGGAAGGAGAACAAAACAGCTTAAAAGATGTGTCAGAAATGCGCAGGTGAACAGTGGGTCTTTTTTTTTTCTTTTTTCTTTTGCATATTAGTGAAATCAATAATACAATCAACTGGACATGAGTCAAAAAGATAGTATATTCTAATTATGCGCTGGAAAAACACATCATTGAGTTTAGTTTTATAAAAGAAAGTTTCTCTGAGGACATGAATATCAGCCAAGGCGAGTACAAACTTGATCCATTAATATTAAGGGAAATTTGCAAAGGGTAAATTTTCCGGAAGGCAGCTGAGGGACAAAAGACGGGAAGCTGACTCCCGACCGATTTGAAAAGCTGACATGTCACTAATGAATGGAATGGAATGTAAAACAGAATTTAGGCCAAAGGCCAAGCGCTGGGACCTATGAGGTCGTTCAACTCTGAAAGGAAATTTGAAAGTGAAAGGCTACAAAGGTGTAACAGGAGGAAACCCTCGCAGTTGCACTATGAAATAGCCGTTAGGAGAGGATAGTTAGCAAGATGGAAGAAAGAGAATATGATTGGAGGTACAGTGAAATGAATGAAAGGGGTTGCAGCTAGGGGCCGAAGGGACGCTACAAAGAAACTTTAGTAATGCTACAGTGCACCCCCGTGAGGCGCACTGACGGCACTACCCCCTATGGAACTGTCACTAATGAGGGTAGGACTTCACCTGCAGAAAACCTGCCAGGTGTAACACTTGGTTTCCAACCGTGTGTATGTACATATATACTGTCTTGCCAGTATACATATGTTGAATTTGTACTGCTTTGTATCAGTTATCTGAAGGCGGCTTAACAATAAAGCTGACACTGATCAGGATTTACAGCCATCTTTCACTTCTTCCCTGCAGTGTTCAGTATATAAAAATCATGGATCAAGTGTGATTAATCCCATACACACACACACACACACTCAAACACAAATACACACACACACACACACACATATGTTTTATCCTTCTCCCAACTTCTTCCATAACCAAAATCCTGAATCTCAAAGCACAGGAAGCAACCTACCTTTAAAGTCAACAACGTCATCCATGCTCATCAAAGTCAACCTAGGAATGTCAGTTTTCATCTCCTACCTCTCTGAATCATGGCATAGCTCAAATTAGATCAAGGTTTGACGAAACTCATGTTCTACCAAAATACAGTTTTTATTCCCAAACTTAACAAGACAAAACAAAAGCAAAATTAAAGAAGAGAAGGTCAAAGACTGTCCTTAACTTCTGGCAAAATGTAAATGAAAAATCAAACTCTCGGCTGGTATGAACATTTTGACACCAATCAATTACATATCCCAAAAATAATGTTAAAGTCTGTCATGACCAAAGTCGTAGTTATATGTCAGAAATTCCCTTAACATGTAACCACTAACAAATCCATCTGAAATAAAAGGTCACTTTTAAAATAAAGCACAAAGACATGTAAATGTAAAAATGGGAGAATTCCTGTTACCAGAATCACCCAACACATCCCAATGGTTATACATGGTAACTATGCAAGACAATAAAGAGGAAAAAAAATATTCAGTGATAAAATGTTAATGAAACCAACAGAGTACACAATTAACCCAATGTCAAATCGGGCATATTAAAATGAAAAGATCACTTCTCATCTTTACTGGCAAAAGTCTAGCGCCCTCACCAGGCAGGACGTTCACCAATTCAAGTTACTGCCCGAATCACTCATCTGTGTCCGAGATCCCAATATATTACCCCTCAATGACCCCCTTTCGAGCGGTTTTACGCACACACTCACAATTCTAAACCATTCTCCCGCCACCCCTTCGTGACGTGGAGATCCCATGACACTATACAGGTCAATAGGGTCAACACTCGGGGCTATGTGAGGCATCTAGATTTCCAAGACCCAAATTCCTTTCACACACGGCAAGAACTACAGTTTACAAACAGCCTGGTATACGGTGACACAAGTGTTCATCTCGCCCCAAGATTTCTTAAACATGCTTAACATTGTCGCACATTCCATCAAGGGTCATATGACATACATTTCAATGCTTCATAACTATATACTATTTATTCTACAGGAGCTGTCAACACACACACACACACTGTGTGCGCATGTGTGTCTGTGTGTGTGTGTATGTATGTATATTGTCAGTTTGTGTTAAATTTAACGTAAATTAATTTGTTTTGAATAAGTCACTTTGGCAGTAATTATTCTTTTGGAACGTAATGACCCTGTTTCCTCCTCCCCGACATTTCTGACTTGTTGTATAGTTTTAATTACATTGAGCTTGTTTTATTTTCACGTGTGGTGTTGGCTTCTCACCCTGAGCTGTATTCGGCGCTGTCTCTCCAGGTCTGAGTCATTCGTTTCTGGACCATTAACATTGTGAGGGCTTGACTTATTTTGGGATTTCGAGACCTGCCTTTCTCCAGTTGCTGCTGCTGACCTCCTTTGAGAAATTGATTATTCTCCAGTCTGCGCCCTTGGTTCAGTTATTTTGCCAAGGGGACCTCTCTGCCAACTGGTAAGGTGTGATTACCTGTCGGACGGCCGTGTCTGTTGATCGTCTTGCGACGTTAAAGTGATTTACTCTTCAGTCTGCGCCCTTGGTTCAGTTATTTTGCCAAGGGGACCTCTCTGCCAACTGGTAAGGTGTGATTACCTGTCGGACGACCGTGTCCATTGATTGTCTTGCGACATTAAAGTGATTCATTCGTCAGTCTGCGAGCTCACTTAAGGGAAGCAATTTATTTTTCGTTAGTGATAAATATTTAGTGTGTAATAAGTTAGGTTATTCTGACTTTTTGACATTCTATTACTTTCAGGGCCCTCTCTTTAAAGTGTAATTGTATAGTCTGTCTTAATTTGGTGTAAGTGTGTTTGTTATTCGATGTTTTCAGTGTGTGGTTGATTTTTGCGTTTATTTAATGTATTTTGTAAGAGGCTCAGTGATCATTTCTTTCTAAAAGTTTGTATTAAATATTAAGGTTTTATTTTCAGTTTTTCTTTATCCTCCTTGGTTCCATCTCTGTACACTCTGTTGCAGCCATTCCACCTATTGTGGACTTGTTCGTTAGTGACTTTATTTGTATTTAAGAGACTTGTGTATGTTTGATGGGCTTGGGCCCATAACATTTGGCGACCTTGCCAGGATCTATCGGATCCTGTAGTCACTAGAGTGTATAGAGTGGATTCTTGGGGTGTTTGCAGCATAGTAATACCTTCTCTCCTATATTTTTGTGTTGATTGGTGTTTATGATTTTTTTTTTGACCTTGGTAGGATATTTGTGTGGTTATTGGTGTACAGTGTATTGGTTTGTTTTTTTGGTATATTTTGTGAGATACATTTATATATTTACTTGTGTGCAATTAATTTACTATGGCTGATTTGAATATCCCGGAGCTCTTGAGTGGAGACGGGTGGCAGGGCAGGTTGGCAGACTTGAATAAGCCTGATTTAGAGTGTGTAGCAGAATTTGTTGAAATTGAAAATCCTGGGTCTGTTAGGAAGGGCTTGTTGCTTCTTAATGTTTATGAAAAGGTTAAGGTGATGAAGGCAGAAGGTAAACCAGAGACTAGGCAGGTGGAGGAAGCGGTGTCAGTAGAAATTTTAGATAGGCATATTCAGTTGAAAAGAATGGAAATAGATCTCCAAAGGTTGAAGGCTGTGGAGAGAGAAAGAGAGAGAGACAGCACGAACTTGCTATGCAAGCATTGAGTAATAGGGGTTCTTCTTCTTCCCAACATAATGTGTCTGCAATGCCTTGTATTAATCTAACTGAAGCTCTAAAGTTAGTCCCAAATTTTCAGGAAGTCAACGTGGCAGAGTTTTTTTGTTTCTTTTGAGAGGATAGCCTCAAGGTTGGAGTGGCCAAAGGAGTATTGGACCACTCTTATTCAGAGTAAATTGTTAGGTAAGGCCCAGAAAGTTAACGTTACCTTGGACGAAGATCTGTCCTCAGATTATGTTTCTGTGAAGGCCATAGTTTTGAAGGCTTACGAGTTGGTACCGGAAGCTTACCGACAACGCTTCCGTAATTTACAGAAGGAAAGAGGGCAGACTTTTGTAGAGTTCGCCAGGGCTAAAGAGCAGTTTGCTGGCGACTGGTTAAAGTCTAAGGAGGTGACGGACTTTGAGAAATTAAAAGAATTGATTTTGGTTGAGGAGTTTAAAAGGTCCGTGCCTAATGAAGTGAAGGTACACCTCGAAGAGTTAAAATTAGAAACTTTACAGGAGGTGGCTATTGCAAGTGATGAGTACCTCCTCTCTCATAAAAATGTGATAGGGAAGGTACCCAGAAATGAGAAATCTGGTTGGGTGAGAGTTAACAGGAGTAGTAACCAGAACAGGTATAACAGGCCTAATGATAATTATGGTTCTCGTACTACTCCTGTTAACAGCTATAGAAGGCAGACCACAGATAACCCGGAGAAGTTGAGAACTTTGACTTGTTTCTTCTGTCATAAGAAGGGACATGTCAAGAGCATATGTTATGCATTTAAAAGGTCACAAAGGACCGAAAGACGACCGGTAATGGCCATTCGAAGGAATGAGAACGAGTCAGTGGCTGAGAACTCTAATAATCAATGACTAGGAAATAAGTCACTGGCTCCTTTTCAGAAATTTTTGTCTAATGGTTTTGTCCGCTCTGGGAATTCGACTGCGTGACACTGGGGCTGCTCAGTCTTTAATTCTCAGAGAATCTTTACCTATTGATTTAGAATGTTCAAATAAGGAATATGTTTTGTTAAGTGGTTTTCCAGATACGGTCAGGTCTTACCCGGTTGAGAGTTTTTATTTATCATGCCCGTCTTTTTCAGGTTATTTAAAATTGGCCATTATTGATAAATTTCCTATTAAAGATGTGGATTTGGTGTTAGGGAATGATGTTGCCCTAATAAATAAAACTTTCCCTATTGTATTAAATTCCAGTAATGAAATATCTGTAGTCACTCGATCGAAGGCTAGTAGTGTTGACTCGGCAGAGTCGGTAGTTGATGATGATTTGAGTAGTTTAGATCGTAGTGATAGCTTAGTTGTAGATAGTGGTGTGTTGGATAATAAACTTAATTGGACTACTAAAGAACTTATTACAGCTCAGAAAGCAGATTTTAAAGACCTGCCAGTTGAGTCTGGCGAATTTACTGATTTGACTGTCCGTCGATTTAAGATAATTAATAATATTTTGTACAGAATAAGTAGACCTTTTGATGCCATTAACACAGGTTGTGAAATTGTTAAACAGATTATGGTTCCTTTCGTTTATCGAAAGGAGTTAATGACATTGGCTCATGAAAATGGTTTGGCTGGTCATTTTGGTGTTTTTAAAACCACTCGTAAATTGTGTGAAAGTTATTTTTGGCCTAAGATGAAAGATGATGTTAAAAAAATTTGTAAATAGTTGTGATGCTTGTCAAAAGGTCGGGAAGCCTAATCAACCAATTTCAAAGGCACCATTCCTGTTGTTTCTGAACCTTTCAGAGAGGTAATTATTGACGTGGTTGGTCCTCTGCCGAAAACTCGTAGTGGCAATCAGTATATTTTAACAATTATGAATAGGATGTCTCGATATCCTGAGGCAATACCACTACTAAATGTAAAAACTGTTAAAATTGTTGAAGTATTAATTGAATTTTTCACCAGGTTTGGAATGCCCAAAGTAATTCAGTCCGATTGTGGGTCTAATTTTCTGAGTAAATTATTTAGGGAGAAGATGGCTGAATTAAAAATTAAACATGTGACTTCTCTGTACCATCCTGAAAGTCAAGGTGTTTTGGAACGATTTCATCAAACCATGAAGTCTATGACAAAAAAATATTGTTTGGTTAATGGTTCCGAATGGGATAAGGAACTACCTTATTTATTATTTGCATTTCGTTCAGTGCCGAGTCAATCTTTAGAATTTTCACCTTTCAGCCTTATTTTTGGTCATTGTGTGCGTGGTCCATTGGATGTGGTTCGTGAATCTTGGGAGGGGGACGCCTCTGATATAAATTTATTAGATTATGTTAGTAATTTGGGTGATAAATTAACGAAGGCTTGGAAGTTTGCTGGTGAAAATTTATTGTGTAGCCAAAAGAAAATTAAATACTTTTTTTGACAGAAAGACTAAGGAGCGTAATTTTGTAGTGGGTGATAATGTTTTGGTATTGCTTCCCATTCCAGGAAACCCTTTAAAAGCTTCATTTTCAGGACCGTGGAAAATTTTAAAGAAATTAAGAGACGTTAATTATTTAGTTGAAACTCCTGAAAGGAGGAGACCCTACCAGCTGTGTCACATAAATATGTTAAAAGCTTATAAAGGTCGTGACAAAGTTATTCCCGTGGCATTAATTGGTGATACTACAAAGTGTAATGGTATTAATTCTTTTTCTTTTCCAGACGTGAGTAATTTTGATGATGATTGTTTTGATGGTGCCGAATGGCCTAATGATAATGAACATTCTTTAGAAAATTTTTCAGAAATGGTTTCACATTTGAATTTAGTAGAACAGGGATCTTTGAAAAAGTTAATTTTTAGTTATAAGGATTTATTTTCGGATGTTCCAGGACAGACCACTGTCCTTGAACATGATGTGGATGTGGGTAACGCAACTCCGGTAAAACAATCCCCTTACAGGTTAAATCCATTTAAAAATGATGTTGTGGATAAAGAGGTTGATTATATGTTACGACACGGGCTGATTGAACCCAGCAACAGTCCGTGGTCTTCACCTGTTGTTTTGGAAAAGAAACAGGATGGTCAATTCAGGATTTGTTTTGATTACCGCAAAGTCAACGAGGTCACAAAGCCTGATAGTTATCCTTTACCCAGGATAGAGGACTGTATTGACAGGATAGGGAATTCAAAATATATAACTAAATTTGATTTGTTAAAGGGGTATTGGCAAGTTCCGCTGTCCTAACGGGCACAGGATTTGTCAGCGTTTGTAACGCAGCGAGGACTCTACCAATGTAAAGTAATGCCTTTTGGGATGAAGAATGCTGCTGCAACCTTTCAAAGGTTAATGAATACTTTGGTCCAAGGTTTAGAGGGGTGTGTTGTTTATATTGATGATATTGTGATTTATAGTGATGACTGGGACACCCATCTTAAACGTATTAAGGCCTTATTTCAGGTACTTAGGAAAGCTGGTTTGGTTATAAACCTCAAAAAGAGTGAGTTTGCCAAAGCAAAGGTTGTGTATTTGGGTCACGAAGTAGGATTTGGGAAAGTGGCTCCAAAACAGGTAAACGTAGACTCTATTAGGCATATTGAAATACCGAAGTGTCGCAGGGATGTCAGAAAATTCCTTGGTTCAGTAGGGTATTATCGTAGATTTGTTAAGAATTTTTCTGATATC
Source organism: Macrobrachium rosenbergii (assembly GCA_039081455.1). NCBI lineage: Eukaryota > Metazoa > Arthropoda > Malacostraca > Decapoda > Palaemonidae > Macrobrachium > Macrobrachium rosenbergii. The sequence goes on from JANJGK010009218.1 coordinate 13,216, forward strand.
GCTGAGCCCCTGACTAATTTATTACGTAAGAATGTGACTTTTGTATGGACTAATGATGCCCAAAAGGCCTTTGAAAAATTAAAGCAGGTCCTAATGAATTTCCCTATATTGAAAGCCCCTGATTTTGACATTCCTTTTTCGCTTGCTACTGATGCGAGTGATGTTGGGGTTGGAGCAGTTTTGTTGCAGGAAGATGCTCATGGAGTATCTCATCCTGTTGCCTATTTCTCCAAAAAGTTATCCCCGGCACAACGGAAATACTCGACTGTAGAGAAAGAGACTTTGGGATTAATTTTAGCTGTTAATCATTTTCAGGTGTATTTATCCTCTACAGGGACTCCGATTAAAATATTAACGGATCATAATCCGTTGATTTTCTTGAACAGGTTTAGGAATAAAAATCAACAGCTGATGCGTTGGAGCCTCCTGCTCCAGGAATGGAATTTTAGCTTTTCACACATTCCAGGCAAAAGTAATGTTGTCGCTGATGCGCTGTCACGCATCAGTGACTGATCGATAGGTTGATTTGAGAAAAACCTTTTTGTTCTTCGTTAATTATTATTTATAAAGTTGTTTTGTATATATTTATATTAGTTGATTTGATTAATCCTATAAATTTATGAAATGTACAGGTTTCCAGGTGTGTTGTAATAATGTTGTGTCAGGTGTTTGTTTTGTTTATGAAATAATTTAGGATTAAGTATTTAAGATTAAGATGTTAAATGTCGTGATTTGCAGGTTTTTCTTCGGTGTCGTCTTTGATTAAGAGCGGTTAAGGGTACTTTTGATTTCTGTTTACTTTAGTATGTGTTGTTGTCCCAGGTTAATTTTAAGGTGTTACCATTGTCTTGTGTATGTCCAGGTTAATTTTAAGGTGTTACCATTGTCTTGTGTATGTCCAGGTTAATTTTAAGGTGTTACCATTGTCTTGTGTATGTCCAGGTTAATTTTAAGGTGTTACCATTGTCTTGTGTATGTCCAGGTTAATTTTAAGGTGTTACCATTGTCTTGTGTATGTTCATTAATGATGTGTGTATTTAAGGCCCAAACCCGTTTAGTGTGAGGACGCTCTCTGAAGTGTAGAGGCACTAAAACTGAGTGAAGTGTAGTGAAAAGACGCTCATTGAAACTCAGTGAGTCGCAAAAACAAGTATTGTTGAGTAAGGACGCTCTCTGGAGTGAAAGGAGGCATTATTGGAAAGTGTTGTGAAGGGCCACAATATTGAGTGTGTAGTAAATCATTGATATGTGGACTGTGTGTTACGTTTTTTTTCTATTTTTGGTGATTGATGGTTAGTTTTTATAAATCATTAATCATATACTGTTATGCCCTGTTCTTTGTTTATGCCAATGGTCCACATTAATTCTTTCTTTACATAGCTTAGATAGGTCACGGGCTCACGGGTCTGTAGCACAGCACAGCCGTTTTTTAGGCGCTACAGGCTGGTGTATGAGTGGTGACTTAGACTCAGTTAAGGTTAATCTATTAAGGTTTTGGTCCTTATTTTTGTATGACTGATATTTGTGTTTTCAGAATAATTTAGCCAGGTCACGGGCTCACGGGTCTGTAGCACAGCACGGCCGTTTTTTAGGCGCTACAGGCTGGTGTATGAGTGGTGACCTTGGTTGAGGTAACACTGTTACGAACCCATGAGTTCGTATTTATACATATATTTATATATGTTGTTTGTTTTCCTGAATTGGCATTATCTGCCTTTAAGGGTTTATTTGTTGTCACTTGTCAACGATAGTTTAGTCACTCGTCAACGATATTTGGTTGTTTATCAGTTGTTGACATCGTATATTTGTTGCCGCAGTGGTTACTTAGCTGCTTTACTTTCATAATCATGGCAGTTTAACCCTTTTGACTAATTGTTCATTGATGGCTGTAAATTATTTATTAATATTTATTATTCTCGTTTAGTTGTTCTCTCGTATAATTGGCTGGTTAAGACTGATACTTATTTCTCCTCTTTGGTGGTTGGTTGATGGGCAACCGAGTTGATGAGTGGCCTGGAACTGCAGTCGGATGGAGAAGTCACCTACTTACTCCCGTGAGGAGAACTTGACTGGATTTGAGAGAAGTCACCTACTTACTCCCGTGAGAAGAACTTGACTTGGATTTGTATCTTGGAAGCAGTGCGAACTTTGAAGGCTGTGATTTTGGTGGATCCCTCGTGGTGGCCCCGAACTGGATCCTGCCCTTGCTGGAAGTTGTTCCTGAGTTTCCCCTGGTTATGAAGGTGGCTTCCCGTCGTAATTGCCATACGACGTAAAAACATCCCGACAGAGCTCGCTATCTAACTACCAAAGACCCAGTAATAGAAGATCTTGGACCTATCCATCATCATCCAGATATCTGAAGACCATGTGACAGAAGATCCTGGACCCATCCATCGTCATCCGGATACCTTATCTATCTGAGGTCCTGTATCGTCTTACCAGCCAAAGTTAATTATTATTATTATTATTATTATTATTATTATTATTATTATTATTATTATTATTATTATTATTATTATTATTATTATTATTATTATTATTATTTATTTTTATAGTTATTTATTCTTATTATCCTTCACTTCTTTCTTGACGTAGCCCTGGGATCCCAATTGAACCCATAAAATCCGTTCAACATCTTTGGGTTTTAAATTAAATAATTTTTGTTACTGCCTTCGAGGCTGATACGTAACAAATGGCATCCCCAGCGGGATTATCCAGTGCTCTTCAGGTATGAGGTGAAGGATAGAATTTAGGAGTTAGGGTTTAGTATTTTTTTTTCATCTTGTTCTTTTTAAAAATGGCAGTTCTAACCAGTATCGAAGATGTACAACCATTTATAAATAGGGAAACGTTGGAGGTTGACATTGAATCATTAAAGAAAGATGAACTTTTATTAATAGCAGAATATGGTGGGCTACATGTAAGGAGAGCTGATAGGAAGCAAGTAATCAAGTCGGTGGTTATGAAATATCTTTGTTTAGAGGCAGATTCTATTGATGAGGATAAACCAGTTCCAGATAGGAAGGATGAAGATCCTAAGCCAGTTCAAAGTAGGAGAGGTAGTAGAGGTAGCCGAAGTAGCCTTGTGGAGGGTGATAATGTTGATGATGATGAGGTCAGTGAGACTGGTAAAGATAGGGATGAAATAACTAAATTAAAGTTGCAGATTAAGTTGAAGCAATTAGAAAATGAGGCTAAGGAGAAAGATAGAGAGGATAGAGAAAAGGAAAGGAAACATGAGGAGAGACAGAGAGAGCACGAACTTAAACTAGCTCAATTGAAGTTTGGAAGTAGGAATAAGGGAAGTGATGAGTCTTTTTATTTAATCCACAATATTAAGTTAGTGCCTAAATTTAGTGAGAGAGAAGTCAGTAAGTTTTTTGCCAGCTTTGAAAAGGTGGCAAAACAGATGAAGTGGCCGGTAGAAAACTGGACTATAATGTTGCAGGTAGTGTTAGTTGGGAAGGCCCAGGCAGCATATTCAGCTTTGTCAGTTGAGGATAGCTCTAATTATGAATTAGTGAAAGATGTTATTTTGAAAGCATATGCATTAGTGCCTGAGGCCTATAGGCAGAAGTTTAGGGAGTTAAAGAAAGCAAGTAATGAGACTTATTCAGAGTTTGCTAGATGCAAAGAAAGGTTATTTGAAGACTGGTGTAATTCTAGGAAAGTAGGAAATATACAGGATATGAGGGAGCTAATTTTGTTGGAGGAGTTTAAAAACTGTGTACCAAAAGATTTAAAAGCTCATTTAGAGGAAACTCAAGTAGAAACATTAAAAGTAGCCGCCAGAACCTCAGATGAATATAGTTTGACCCATAAGAAAGTGTATGAAGGGGAGACAAGAGTTGAGGCAGGAAAAAGTAACATGTCCCTTCCTAGACATTTTAAGCCTTTGTCTCCTCGTAGACATTTTAAACCTCCCTCTCCCAATAGTTATAATTTTTATAGGAGAAGTAACCGACCCCCTAGGGAAATAGTATGTTATGGGTGTGGTATGAAGGGTCACGTTATGGCTAGGTGTTATAAGTTAAAAGGTAATCCTCCTAGTAAGAAAACGATGTTAGTAGGGGCAGATAAGGGTATTAAGCTTAGAAAAGCGAGAGAGATAAAGGATAGGGAGTTATTGAAGGATTTCGGTCCTTATGTATCCCATGGTACAGTAGATTTTATGAATAAGCCAAGTAGTGAGGAGGAAGTAGTAATTTTAAGGGATACTGGTGCAGCTCAGACATTATTGTTAGAATCTGTGGTACCCCCAGGTGTTGAGATTTGTGAAAATGAAGTAATTATTAGGTGGCTTTCCTGATAATGTTGTGTCTTGCCCATTGATTACTGTTAAACTTAAGTGTAGTATAATAGAGGGTGAGGTAAAAGTGGCAGTGGTTAAGAATTTACCTATTGCGGGAATAGGATTAGTGTTAGGTAATGATTTAGCCAAAGGTAAGGTGGGAACTGATCCCTTATTAATTGTAACCCAGTAGACAGTGAGTTTAAGAAACCCTTAGACTTTGTAGATGAAGTTCTTTCAGTTAGTGCTGTTACCAGAGCTCAGTCGAAGGAGTTAAAAGCTGAGGAGGAGTGTGAGATAGGAAAGGTTTTTGAGGACCAGGAGAATGGCAAAAATGAGTTAGAATTAAATGGTGGAGAAGTAGTATCTAGTATGGAGGCCGATGAATGGGATAGGGAGTCTTTAGTTAGAGAGCAGAAAGGTGACCCTGAGGTTAGTCGTTTGAGAGAAATAGCAGAGAGAGGAGGTAAGGAAGGAGATTTGTATTACTTGAAGGAGGATATACTGTTTAGGAAATGTAGTTCTGGAGAGTGGAGGAGAGTTGACCAGATAGTAGTGCCTGAGAAATTCAGAAGTCATATAATGAGAAGGGGACATGAAGATATATTTGCAGGACATGTAGGTATAAGCAAAACTTTAGAGCGTATCAGGCGTAACTTTTATTGGACAAAAATGAAGAAAGACATTGCTAAGTTCTGTAAATCATGCCACATATGTCAGATGACTGGTAAACCCAATGAAATAGTGCCCAAAGCTCCACTAATACCTGTTCCTTCTATTGGTGAACCTTTCCAGCACATCTTGATAGACGTGGTTGGCCCGCTACCAAGAGCCAGTGCTGGCAAAGAATTCATTTTAACTATATTGGATAGAGTTTCTAGATATCCAGAAGCCATTCCATTGAAATCAATTAAGGTTTCCGTAATTGTTAAATGTCTGGTAGATTTCTTTTCACGTTATGGTCTGCCTAAAACCATCCAATCAGATCAAGGCAGTAATTTCATGTCTAAATATTTCAAGGATCAGATGAAGCAGTTAGGAATCAAACATATAGTCTCTACAACCTACCATCCAGAAAGCCAAGGAGCCATTGAAAGGTTCCATCAGACTTTGAAAAGCATGATTAAGAAATATTGTATAGATAATCATAGTTCTTGGGTAACAGATCTACCATACTTATTATTCGCTGTTCGATCAATGCCTAATGACTCTCTAGGTTTCTCTCCCTTTGAGTTAATTTTTGGACACCATGTAAGGGGCCCATTAGAGGTGCTTAGAGATAGTTGGGAAAGTGAGGAACCAAATTCCAATATTTTAGAATGGGTGTCAAATTCCAGAAGTAGACTTTTTGCAGCTTGGGAATTAGCTAAGGATACTATAGTTAAGTCACAAAGAAAAATGAAAGAGGTGTTTGATGTGAAAACCAAGTGTAGGACATTTAAAGAGGGAGACAAAGTCTTAATATTATTACCTTTAGTTGAGAATCAATTGCAAGCTAAGTTTGTGGGTCCTTATGAAATTGAGAAGAAAATTAACGACTCTAATTATGTGGTTAACACACCTGATAGGAAAAAGAAACAGAGGGTTTGCCATATTAATATGCTTAAATTATATTGTGAAAGGAAAGTAGAGCCTAGTATGTTAGTTCAGAAGAAAGCGGAAGAGAGTGGTGAGGAGTTTGTGGAAATAGGATGGACTAGTAGTAATTTAGAAATATAAAAAAATCTGAAGACTAAATTATCACATTTGTCAGAAGCTCGTAGAGTACAGTTAGTAGATTTAATTTTATCCTATGAAGATATTTTTAAAGATGTTCCTGGCAGGACTCATTTGATAGAACATGATGCAGAAGTTGAGGGTGCATCACCTATTAAACAGTACCCGTACAGATTAAATCCCTATAAGAGTCGCATTGTAGAAAAAGAAGTAGAATATATGTTGCACCATAATTTAATTAGACCTAGTTATAGTCCATGGAGTTCTCCAGTGGTTTTAGTGCCTAAAGAGAATAATCAGTTTCGACTCTGTTTCGACTATCGAAAAGTTAATAATGTTACAAAAACTAATACCTATCCTTTGCCCAGAGTTGATGATTGTATAGATAGAGTAGGTATGGCCAAATTCATCTCTAAATTCGATCTATTGAAAGGATATTGGCAGGTGCCACTAACTGAAAGAGCTAAAGCTATATCTGCCTATGTGACACCCAATGGCTTGTATGAATGTGATGTTATGCCATTTGGCATGAAGAACGCCGCATCCACATTTCAGCGGTTAATGAATCATGTCACTAGAAATATCAGAAACTGCGTTGTGTACATCGATGACGTAGTTCTCTATAGTAATACGTGGACTGAACATATGCAACAGATTAAAGAATTTTTTGAAGCTATTCGAAAGGCTAATTTAGTTATTAATCTGAGTAAATCTGATTTTGGTCATGCTAAAGTCACTTACCTAGGGCACGAGGTAGGCTATGGTAACATACGCCCTAAACATAGCAATGTGGAGGCAGTTACGAGTTTTCCAGTGCCAAAAACTAGGAAAAATGTTATGCAGTTCTTAGGGTTAGCTGTGTATTACCGAAGATTTGTGTCAAACTTTTCTGATATAGCTCAACCACTGACCAATCTATTAAAGAAGGACGTTGCTTTTAGCTGGAATGATTCATGCCAGGATGCTTTCAATAAATTGAAATCTATTCTAGTTAGTGATCCCGTATTGAAGTCTCCTGATTTTTCACAACAATTTGAATTAGCTGTGGACGCATCTGATGTGGGTATAGGTGTAGTATTAATTCAGGATAAAAATGGTAGTCTACATCCTGTAGCTTACTTTTCGAAGAAGTTGAATCCTCATCAGCGGAAATACTCAACGATAGAGAAAGAGGCTTTAGCTTTAATTTTAGCTTTAAATCATTTTGATATTTATTTGTCCTCCAATGTAGGCAATATTGTAATTTTCACAGACCATAACCCATTAACTTTTTTAAGTCGTTTTAAAAATAAAAATCAGAGGTTAACTCGTTGGAGTTTGATTCTTCAGGAATATAGTTTGGAAATTAAACACTTCAAAGGCAAAGAGAATGTAATACCTGATGTTTTATCGCGGGCGCATGAATAGATTTTTGCAGTCCTTGATAGATAGTTGTTTGAATAGATGTTCTGGAAGTCTTATTGGTCGGTTGAATCGTGGTTACCCCGTCTAGCCTACCAATAGGACTTTTAGTAATTATTATATTAGAATAGGTATTTTATTTTTAAAGAAAAGGTATTGTTTTTCCTTTTCTTTTCTTAAGGGGGAGGGTGTTACTAACCCATGAGTTCGTATTTATACATATATTTATATATGTTGCTTGTTTTCCTGAATTGGTATTATCTGCCTTTAAGGGTTTATTTGTTGTCACTTGTCAACGATAGTTTAGTCACTCGTCAACGATAGTTGGTTGTTTATCAGTTGTTGACATCGTATATTTGTTGCCGCAGTGGTTACTTAGCTGCTTTACTTTCATAATCATGGCAGTTTAACCCTTTTGACTAATTGTTCATTGATGGCTGTAAATTATTTATTAATATTTATTATTCTCGTTTAGTTGTTCTCTCGTATAATTGGCTGGTTAACACTGATACTTATTTCTCCTCTTTGGTGGTTGGTTGATGGGCAACCGAGTTGATGAGTGGCCTGGAACTTCAGTCAGATGGAGAAGTCACCTACTTACTCCCGTGAGGAGAACTTGACTGGATTTGAGAGAAGTCACCTACTTACTCCCGTGAGGAGAACTTGACTGGATTTGAGAGAAGTCACCTACTTACTCCCGTGAGAAGAACTTGACTTGGATTTGTATCTTGGACGTAGTGCGGACTTTGAAGGCTGTGATTTTGGTGGATCCCTCGTGGTGGCCCCGAACTGGATCCTGCCCTTGCTGGAAGTTGTTCCTGAGTTTCCCCTGGTTATGAAGGTGGCTTCCCGTCGTAATTGCCATACGACGTAAAAACATCCCGACAGAGCTCGCTATCGAACTACCAAAGACCCAGTAATAGAAGATCTTGGACCTATCCATCATCATCCAGATATCTGAAGACCATGTGACAGAAGATCCTGGACCCATCCATCGTCATCCGGATACCTTATCTATCTGAGGTCCTGTATCGTCTTACCAGCCAAAGTTAATTATTATTGTTATTATTATTATTATTATTATTATTATTATTATTATTATTATTATTATTATTATTATTATTATTATTATTATTATAATTTATTTTTATAGTTATTTATTCTTATTATCCTTCACTTCTTTCTTGACGTAGCCCTGGGATCTCAATTGAACCCATAAAATCCATTCAACATCTTTGGGTTTTAAATTAAATAATTTTTGTTACTGCCTTCGAGGCTGATACGTAACACACACTAGTCCCATTGTGGTCGATTTATATTTTTGTTGTCAGTTATCTAGGTTTAGTCTAATAATAGGTTAGTCTTGTTAACACTGGTGCTCAGTTAACCTGTGCCCACCACTCCACTTGTGAGTTCATGGGGATATTACCATATTTCTTCGTATGTTGATACTGATGTTATTTTTGGCGTGGTCACCATAAATTATTTACTTGAATTAGCTTTAAGTCTTAGTACTAAGGTTAAGATTTGATATATACTGACTGTATTGAAAGTGGTACAAAATTTTTTTTGCCACTATCTCTAATCTATTTTTGCCAGCAATGTGATATAGTATTTTTAATCACTTTTAGAGTTTTGTCATTAGACTTTAATTTTTCTTATTGTCCCTGTTTTATTTCATATAGATTGAATTGCTATGTTTGCTTTTGATATTAGCATTTTAATATATTTCTTTAAATTTTGAGTTAAGTTCAATACTTTGCAGAAAAATTTTCTTGTTGAAAATTTTTTTTTTGTTGGGTGAGGAGGTGTCAGTTTGTGTTAAATTTAATGTAAATTAATTTGTTTTGAATAAGTCACTTTGGCAGTAATTATTCTTTTGGAATGTAATGACCCTGTTTCCTCCTCCCCGACATTTCTGACTTGTTGTATAGTTTTAATTACATTGAGCTTGTTTTATTTTCACGTGTGGTGTTGGCTTCTCACTCGGAGCTGTATTTGGCGCTGTCTCTCCAGGTCTGAGTCAGTCGTTTCTGGACCATTAACATTGTGAGGGCTTGACTT
>JANJGK010009219.1:7500-22681 GCA_039081455.1 Macrobrachium rosenbergii
TGATGTCCTTAGGAAGTCTGGCTGAAAACTACCCATACCATGCCGGTGCAAACAGGTGTCAGAACACGTCAGCGAATGTTAAATTCTCGGAAAAATGTGAAAATTAACGGAGAATGCAAAACTCTACATTTTCTCCATTTTTATGGCTCCCATGACTTACTGATAACGTCACTTTTACCTGAGACGTTCCGAGGCCATTGTGACTCTCCGGAATTCTGTGCAATATATACGTACCTCTGTCCCCGTGTCTCGCGCCGCAATTTATGAGACGTGAAATTCCATTTTTTCCTGAAATTTATTTAGGCGTGGAAGTCCATTCACTAATGGCACATCCATTTCTTTCTCTGCGTTTGTCCTCTCCGCTAAACACCGGATAGATTGTCAAGATAGCCCCAGTTAAATTGATTTTATTGCCTAACATAGCAAAAGGAAAGTTCAGGTTGAATTCCAGCTTTCAGTGACGAAAGACTGATAACTCTACTTAATTATTTTTACTTTTCTACAATGAAGTATATTTCTTATATATTTGCTGCTTTGATATAGAACTGCCAGCCCTCGACCTTCAGTGCTAACTCTGCAGTTCCTTCTTTTTGTTAAAAAAAAAAAAAAAAATGGTCTCGTTTACGATTATTGAAAATGGATGACCTGCATTTATATATATATATATATATATATATATATATATATATATATATATATATATATATATATATATACATATATATATATATATATATATATATATATATATATATATATATATATATATATATATATATATTCCTTCGAGTATAAGACAGAGAGCTGTAACAAATGACACGTTTACATTTAAAACTCTTAATAATCATGCTTTAGTTGACGTACCAACATTACTATATAATTTCTGAAAAAAAATGTCGTACGTCCGTACTTTTTACGTCATTCTCCTCTTTATTCTTATTTTAAATGTATGGGGATTCTATTCTGTGACGACCATTTTTGCAATTTAATGGCCCTTTATAGTTGTTAAACGTCAATACGGTTTTCATTTTTTGTAATCCTTATACAGTAAAGCAAAATCATGATATTCAAGCACATTTTTAAATTGAAAGGTACAAAACAATCAGGCAACATTGCCACTGTAAAAGCTTGAATAAGTAATCTTAATAAGAGGAATCATTACCGAAGAGTACTTGCGTGTGATAGGAGTGCTAACTAAACGGTTTTCAGTTCCATTTACCCGTGACCTTAAGGTCCAAACTCTGGAAACTAATCCAAGATGTCACAGAAGTAAATTGCGTAAATTACTCAGGAGATCGGTTTTAACTATTCTGATTACCGTAAATGCAGATTTAGGATATGCATACAGCAGGACGGGAATATCATTGTTTCCATAAGAATGAACAACAGTAATTCGTTTCTACGAGGAGACTGTAAGCCACTCACTCAAAGGTCATTTTGCAAAGCTTGTGGTCCCAACTATATACCATCAGTAGCATCGAAATGGAAATGATTAAACGCTAAAATCCAAGAATTTTTCAGTAATTGAAAAATCCTGAACAGATATTAGAATACATTTTGCAAGGAGGAAGATGTAGTTGGGAGAAAATAAAATACAATGTTTGAGCAATATCGCTATTACTGAAGAAAGGGCTAAGTTTGATAATTTCTTGAATGTAATGCACCACTCACGTAATATCGGAATTATTTTACAAAAAAAAAAAAATCAGAAATCTGTAAAATGATTTGGTTATTGTCATTTCCTTTTACCTCAGTGAATTGGGTAATGCGGAGCGTGTGTCCATGTAAACATTAAAAAAGTTCCTGGAAGATTTACCGTCTTTAAATCTCTAGATGTTGATGCCTCAGAACCCGAGATCTGAATCCACAAACAGGTGTTTTTTGCTCCTTTATACTTCCTGTAATGAAATATCAGTTCTCAAATAGTTCCTCGTTGGGGGAGTCGGTAGAGTTGTGGGCCAGCACTCGCTAGGCCCGAGTTCGAGTCTCTGGCCGGCTAATGAAGAATTAGAAGAATTTATTTCTGGTGATAGAAATTCATTTCTCGCTATAATGTGGTTCGGATTCCACAATAAGCTGTAGGTCCCGTTGCTAAGTAACCAATTGGTTCTTAGCCACGTAAAATAAGTCTAATCCTTCGGGCCAGCCCTAGGAGAGCTGTTAATCAGCTCAGTGGTCTGGTAAAACTAAGGTATACTTTTTTTTCTCAAATGCCTGACTGCTTGGCTTAATTCGTTGTAATTGCACACATCACCTGAAACGCTCTCCTGCCCTTAGATGATTAGTTTTGACACTAGACTATGTAACTTCTCCTCAAGGATGATCCTAAACTTTGTAAAGTTCTCCATATCGCCTTTATGTGTCAACGTTTATCGGTGATACTCGTCTCACATTTTATATGGCACCTTGTCATACATAACATTTTAACTGTAATTTGAAAATATACACCAGTATGATCACTCTGTTGACGATAATTAAGCTCATTTCCACAAAAAAAAAAAAAAAAAAAAATTAAAAAATCGTCAAACAAGTAGGAAACAATTTCACCGCATTGTAAACCTGAAAGTAAAAGAATCTGTCTTCTCTTAAATCATTTTTGCTGACAAACGCTGATTTCTCAAGCAAAAGAAACTAAATAATGTTATCAAATTAAGCTGGCCGCAGATAAACCCACAAATCATATCCCCAGAAACTCGAAGTTTGCCCAAAATGATTCTTCTATTTCCTTTCCTTTTGGGGCTTATTTTCCGCCGGTATTCTCTCTGTAACGAAGTGATTCTTTTTTGTCTTTTCTCCCGTCGGGAGGATCTAATGTTTTACGATCTCCCGGGAGATGAAATGTCTTCCTTTTCTTCCCGGATTATTCCGCTCAGATGGCCGGGGAGGGAGGGAACTTTGCCGTGGAGGGATTGGAAGATTTTGCTCCCCTCGTCTGATGATGTTCGTGGAACCTCTTTCCCTACTTTCTTTCTGACTTCCCGATACCGAAGAGTAATGACCTCAGATTCTTTTAAGAGGGCCATCTACTAAATTAAAAGGGGCAGCTTCAACGGAGAAAACGGAATCAACTGACCTTTTCGGGAAAAGTGCATCCTTTCGCAACTGAAGATAGTACGGAATTTTATTTTACAATAAAAGTAAAATGTAAAAAAAAAAGCATCATCTGTTATAAGTTTTAGAACTGCAATTATGTTAATAAGTAAAAAAAACATGAAATGTACATAATTTTGTATCCTTTTAGGCGAGTAAAGGATGTTTAATATGATAGACTTTTTATTTTTTATTGTGATAATGTAAAGCATTGAACCTGCACTCATACATTGCTGAATGACTTTACATAACTTGCAATTACCATTTATAGAAGTAATGGTCAAAAAGAATTCACCGTCTTACTGTTGTGTTCTGTTTGGAGGGATGAGGGCAGATAACGAAGTGTAAAACCATAATTATATATAAAACTTTTAATTCTACTTAATATAAGTATTTAATGTGAACCAGTTCCATGTAGCTATTTTGGTTTTTCAGTAATAAAATGGGAAGCTGTGCATCATGATATAGCAATGAATATTGCAGATGTGTTAATAGGGAACTTATGAAATATAAATACCCTGAATCCTCTGATAAATCATCATTAAAGATCAAACATAATCTTTTAGAAAATAATGATAACTGAAGTTTGTCCGGTATTATAAAAAAAAAAATAAGGTGGGGAAGGGGCGAAAGAAGGAACAAGGAAAACAAATTAAAAAATGCACCGCAGTTTCTTCGGCGCAATCTTGTTTTCTGTACAGCGTATAATCAAGGCCACCGGAAATTGATCCATCTTTTGATGGTCTCATATAATGCTGTATGAGCCGCGGTCCACGAAACTTTAACCACGGCCCGGTGGTGAATTGTCCTATATCGTTGCCAGACGCACGATTATGGCTAATTTAACCTTAAATAGAGTAAAAACTACTGAGACTAGAGGGTTGCAATTTGGTATGTTTGATATTTGGAGGGTGGATGATCAACATACCAATTTGCAGCCCTCTAGCCTTAGTAGTTTTTAAGATCTGAGGGCGGACAGAAAAAGTGCAGACGGACAGACAAAGCCAGCACAATAGTTTTCTTTTACAGAAAACTGAAAATTATAGCCGATTTCCCTAGATGTAAAATGTTTCATGTTAAAATAAGCCGTGATAATGATAATGAATTATGGAGGAAACCGCATGCAAAGAAAAAATGTATTAGAGTGAATCTGTTATATTGCACGCGTCTTGTTACAGATCTCCTTCATTATTTTCCTTACAGTGGAATTCTTGTTAAATAACTTTAGCATTGTCTGCATCTCTTGTGTTGGAAGTTATCGAAGAATTCAAACCATCCTTATAACTTCTTGAAATCGTTCAATTGAAAGTAGCAGAATCGTGAAAAGTTTTTAATAAGGCTAATTAAAAAAACTGTCGGTTCCTATTTTAATAAATCATATAATGCACATGAGTCAGTGATATTGTATCACATTTTTTTTTCAAAAACAGTTATTGGAGAGTGTTAACAATTAATTCAACATCTGAGATGGTTAATTCTGAAATATCACAATTTGAAAACATTCTTTGCAAGCATTCAGATTATGGTTACTAAAATGTAACTCACAGAGCCCGCAGAAACGTATCCGTAGGTTTAAATAAGGGTATATTAAGGTATTGTTCTTGATGAAAATGGGATATTAGAGCAACGTAAAATTAAACACGTAATTCAAAGAGAAGTGGTTTCCTAGGAAGGAAAGGTCCAAGCAACTGGGCCTGAATGTACGCACCAAAGAACGTTTAGTTTGCCAACAATCCACAGTGTAAGCCGCATGCCTTATAGACAAGAGAGAGAGAGAGAGAGAGAGAGAGAGAAAGAGAGAGAGAGAGAGAGAGAGAGAGAGAGAGAGAGAGAGAGAGAGAGAGAGAGAGATTTTGAAGATTGGGAATTGTGTATATATTGTCAAGCCAAAGTTTTAATTTTTATATAAAAGGTAAATATTCACTGAGAGTTGGCGGTGGTCTACTCCGGAAAAAGTTCTCAGTTCTCGTCAAAATAAAAAGGTTCAGTAGGAACTGAAGAGGGTTAAAACTGAAGGTCGATGGCTGGTAGACCTATATCAAAACAACAGTATAAGAAATATACTTCGTTTTTGAAAAGTAAAAAAAAAAAAAAAATAAGTAGTGTTATCATTCCCTCTTCACTAAGAGCTGCTGAGTTCAACCTGAACTTTGCTTTTGTCAGGTTGGGTAATAAAAGCAGTTTATCCTGGGCCTATCTTGACAATTTACGCGTCCTTTAGCGGAGAGGATAAACGCAGAGAAAGAAATGGATATGCCCTCAGTGAATGGACTTCCACGGCTAAATAAATTTCGGGAAAAAAATAGAATTGCGCATCTCATAAATTGTGGCAACGAATTCCGGAGAGTCACAATGGCCTCGCAACGTCTCAGGTAAAAGTGACGTTATCAGTAATTCATGGGAGACATAAAAATGGAGAGAATATGGAGTTTTGCATTCTCCGTTCATTTTTCCACTTTTCTAAGAATATAACAATCTCCGACGTGTTCTGACACCTATTTGCAAGGGCATGGATGTGTAGTTTTCAGCCAGACTTCTTAAGGACATCTGTTTCCCATCAATCATGTAGGCTATAACGCATTTTTATAGCATGTTATTTTTGTATATACTAGGAATAGAAAGGGAGAGGAAGAAAGAGTAAAGGATAGATTGCCTGGAGCGGAAATGGCTTCGTTTCCACCTGGTTTCCAATTCGATTAAGTGTCAACGAAATGACTTTTTTTGCTCACTCCACGACCTGAAACCTGTCTCTCAAGAGAAAAGAAGAAAGAAGAGTAGAAATGGAAGAGAGGCGATGAAGTGAAATTGGAATTTTCATCCCAATACTGTCTTGGTTTTACTCACTTCGGATATTTTTCCCTGTCACATTATTTACATTTATTTAGCGAATAAATATTTGAAGGCTAGTTATTTATTTATTTATTTTTTTTATTTGTATAGCTTTGCTGGTATTCGAGGCAACTAGATATCTATCTGCAAGGGTCAGCGATTAGAAGGCGAAAAAAGACTATTGTGGGAGGAAACTATTTTGCCAAGAATGTATTTTATTCGCCGTAATTTTCTCAATGTTACCAGATAATAGATAATCAGCATAAGTTAAAAAAAAAAAAAGTTTGCAGCATTTACTAAACTAGCCTAAATCAGTGTTTGTCACACTGCAAGGTTAAGTGACTGCTTCTGTTCTCTTGCTGTTAAGCTTTGGAACTCCCTTCCCATTTCTGTTTTTTCCACATATTTATAAGTATCTGCTTCTATTTTGCTACGTATAATCCCGTGCAATTTATAGAAACCAATGACCGCCATCACTCATGATTTCCCAATTTCTCATAAAGGGATCCTGATCTAACTGCTATTACTGTTCCCCTCTTTCTTCATTACCCATTTATATAAATATTAGCTCTCCTCGCTTCCATAGGAAGGCGGGGGGTGGGGGCGGTGGGAGGGGGACTAGCATACTGAGATTACAAATGAGAGGGCAGTCTTGACCGGTCAGTTTAGGCGAACCCTCAGTCCTCTTGACTAAGACTCATGTCAGTCTGAGACTTAGAGGTAGCTGGAGTGTTGTGTGATCGGGAAGCATTTGGTTGTACATCAGAAAATATCACTGATGGGGTGATACCATAATAAATCTCATGGGAAAGTTAGCCTTCGCCATATCAAACTGGGCAGTTATGCGTTGTTTTATTCATCTTGTAACATTAAAAAATCGATATTTTGTTGTAAACAAAGTCTTTCGCGGAAATCAACGAATTATTACCAGGATATATTCTTCATTTTAATCGTAAATCATATTATGCAAGTGTCGATATTCAAAAGTAGAACGGGCAAAGATAGACACGTTAAAGAGGAAATAATGTAGAAAGAAAATTAATTATGCATCCTCATATATCTAATAATCCAGAAAAGCTTTGTGGTCACGGTGATAAAATGTTAAGGGCGCAAATGTTAGCAAGATCATAAAGCGAAAATGTTAACAAGATCATAAAGTTGGGTAAAACTAGCTGTTTACGGGCCTACCAGGCAGTACAGCTTAATGACCTCAATTAATCTCAACAAACCGCCTATGTAAATGAGATCATCAGTAATGATAAAAAATTGAATATAGCTACACAAATAGGCAGTCATAAATGAATACGCGTGCGGGCAAAACTAAGTAAATAATGAAAATTTAATTCAAAGAGAAGTGGTTTCCTGAAATGATAAAGTGACCGGCATACTTAGTCAAAGGTTATGGAACAGGGAGAAATAATACGTTGGAGGAGCTCAAAAATTTCATATAGTTTCTTTGATGAAAAGGGAGAGTCCCTGTAGCGGGGTAGCGCTGCCAGTGGACCTCATGCGGTGCACTCTAGGCATTAGTTAAGGTTCTTTGCATCGTCCCTTCTACCCCTGGCTGCAACCTCTTTCATTCTTTTTACTGTACCTCCGTTCATATTCTCTTATATCTTACTTTCCGCCCTCTCCTAACAATTGCTTCATGGTGCAACTAGATTTTCCTCCTGTTACACCTTTCAAACCTTCTTACTGTCAATTTCCGTGTCAGCCTTTGGCCTAAATCCTATATTCATTCATTCATTCAGAAGAAGGAGTGAATTTCACGCTCCATATCCAGTATGCTATTTAATATAATTACTTTATTTACATAGAATTTAAAGCTACTGATTTCCAGTCCCGCACTGTGACGAATGCTCAACTGCAAACACAGAAAAAGTGATTCACTTCAGAGACCAAATAGACTATCGCTGTTGCCAAGGCGAGACTAGGGTTAGTTGCGATTGATAAGGTTATGTCTTATCAAGGATATTGATGATGAATATATGGAGGTTACCATATCTTTCGATTTACTGTGGTCTTTTAAAATATTTACTTCTCCTTTGCAAAATTAAGGAATATTAAAACTATTTTTGAAAATCCTGATTTATTACTTATGGCTAATATTAATATTCCACTTATCAGGTGGGTCATATTAATTGCGAACGAGGTCATATTTTGGTTACCCCAAATGACAAAGCGTGAAATAATGATATTTAGCATCTCGAATTTGTACACACTACTACAGAGAGAGAGAGAGAGCGAGAGAGAGAGAGAGAGAGAGAGAGAGAGAGAGAAAACAGTTTCATATCTTACGGCGACAGGGCTGCGAACATCAACATGTATTAGTATGGGGCTATCAGTTTACGCAAACAGTAATAACGATTCTGTAGTAGAATGACAACGACTATAAGGATCTGCATAAGAGCGCCATCATTATTAACTACCACATTAACAGCAGTCTCCACAGCAGTGACTAAAAGGGACGAACTTGTAATTATAAGAAACAAATGTTGCTTACATAACGATCAAATGATGAGTAAGAAGTTTTATTGAAATGTTCTAGGAAAGACCATTTGCATAATTACATCTTGACATAAACTTCCAAGGAACTTTTTAAATTTACGATAAGGGTTTGTAATGTGAAAAAGTAATTGGTATTCCCAACAGAAGTAAAAAGCGATGAAGAACTTTACCCAACGCACAGCGCAAGTGTTCCAAAGATAATTTTGATGTTCTTTCAAAAGTAATTTTTTAAATGATGTGTACCAGGAATTGACATTTCCTTTCCTGAAGCAATAATATCAATCATTACTGTGTATGTTCGTTGCTGTTGTTATTGTTATATCCCTGACAAATGCCCTCGCCTTCTACCCCACCTTTAGCTGCGTCCAATGTTACTGTCTCGTTCACTTTCGAAATTATGAGTAGCTCATTTCCAGCCCCATTCCTTTTTAGTTTTCTGTAAAGAAAATTATTGTGCCGTCTTTGTCTGTCCGTCCACACTTTTTTCTGTCCGCTTTTTTGCTGTCCGCCCTCAGATCTTAAAAACTACTAAGGCTAGAGGGCTGCAAATTGGTATGTTAATAATCCACCCTCCAATCATTAAACATGCCAAATTGCAGCCCTCTAGTCTTAGTAGTTTTTATTTTATTTAAGATTAAAATTAGCCATAATGGTGGGTCTGGCAACGATATAGGACAGGCCACCACCGGACGGTGGTTAAAGTTTCATGGGCCACGGCTCATACAGCATTGTACCGAGACCACCGAAAGATAGATCTATTTTCAGCTCATTTTTTACTTGTTTTTTTTTCATTTTCATGCATTGCAGAGTAATGAACATTCAAATGTTGTGGCAATAACGAGACAAAAAAGTCGCGCAAGAATTTAGTTAATATTTCCATATCCTGTGCACCAGCGACATTGTCAGTCACTGTGTTGTCTCAGGAATGACTTGTTACTTGGAGGCAGATTTCATAATTAGAAATAAAAAATAATTACCACCCTACTAGATGGATAAATAAGATTTGGCCGACGTATCCTCGATTTATTTTTAATTTCAGTAGCTTTTTTGTGAGAAAATCGTCCATATGTTGTAATCAGTGTCTATTCTAACTAAAGAGAAAAAAAAAATTACAAGTAGAAAAAGCGTTAATGGGTTTTCATCATAGTGAAGATGGAACTGTTTAATCATTAAGTTATAAAGTATGACATGCCATCTTTATTAAAAGCTCTCAACATTTCATTAAGTTATAGCTCTTTAGTCGCTTTTAGTTAACTGCTTGAAAAGGATCGTTACTGCAATATGAAGATGTGTTTACCTTTCGATATGTATTAATTTTTTTAAAACCGAGTGCTCATGACGTCTTCAATAAAAGTAAATTTGCATGTTCATTATAAATTGTTACAATATTAGCATACGCGAGTCTACCGGCTATCTTTTAACTTGTCTGCTATGACCATTATTGAAACGTAACTAGCATTATTAGAATTAAATCTTAGATATAGAAATTATCTTGCCAAATGTTGGTAATATTGATGACGATCAGAAATAACGAGAGAGAGAGAGAGAGAGAGAGAGAGAGAGAGAGAGAGGGAGAGAGAGAGAGAGAGAGAGAGAGCGAGAGAGGGAGAGAGAGAGAGAGAGAGAGAGAGAGAGAGAGATCCTGTAAGACTAAACATCACAAGAACTGGATAGGAAGATTAAGATAAACAGCAGGCTTTTCTAAGATCAAAGAACCCATTTGTCCTTTCGAAGCTTCTCATTCCCTTAGGTTTGTAAGGTGCTCACTAAAAGATCGCTGAATTGAGAACAAGTTTGATTGCATAACTGAGAATACGTTTTTCTCACTCCCCTATTTTAGCACTGGTAATGTGCATATCAAAAACATCACTAGGTTGAGAACAAATTTAATAGCAAAATTGAAAAAGATATATTGTACAGTACAGAGAAAAAATCAATTATGGAAACTAGAGCGTTTTTTTTTATATTATCAGATCTTAATTCAATGTTCCAGTAGTTTAAATGTATAAGATGATAGAGCATAGCGTCGATATATTCATTTTGCTGTAAAGTTATAAACGCACCATATGCTGTTAAATCAGTCTATTTTTTCAGGCCGTCTTATCGACACTTTATTTGTTTCTACTTTCCACCCTCTTCTAACAATTGATTCATAGTGCAACTGCGGGGCTTTCCTCCTGTTACACCTTTCAAACCTTTTACTGTCAATTTCCGTTTCAGCACTGAAGATCTCATAGGTCCCAGTGCTTGATCTTTGGCCTAAATTCTATATTCAATTCATTTTCTTCTTCGGGAGTTAACTCTTTTTCTAAGTATTTATGGATCCGCTGTTTTTGAATGCTGTGTCCTTGATTTTCATTGGAATATCTTCAGGTCTTGTTACCTGGTAATTTCTTGGGCAAGGCATGAATAACCTTTGTGTCAAGTGCCTTAATGTCTGTTTCCAAACATCAACGATATGGCTTTGTGATATTAGAGTATGTAGTTTTGGACTTGCTCTATAATAATAATAATAATAATAATAATAATAATAATAATAATAATAATAATAATAATAATAATAATAATAATAATAATAATAATAATTTGATATCATCACTTTCTCGTGATCTTAAATGGAAAAATACAGTCCGCAGTATAGCACTATACATACATACTACTGCGGACTTTATTTTCCCAATAACAATAATGTTTGAATCTTACCTATTACCACTTTCGATATGAAAGTAGCCTGAGTGTTGCTGAAAACAATAAGTGATCCATAAAACCTGCTATTCGTAAAAAGATTGCATTCACTTCCTGTCCATTAGTGAAATATCCCACTGCCGTTCTTAGCCGCTTTGGACAGTAGGTTTGCTCTTGTTGAATTTATTTGGAGAGCAAGCGAGCTGAATTTGCATATTACACACCCCTGTGTAATATATTTGCCGGAATACTGGTTGTGCTCGAGACCGGAACATATTCTTGTAAAGGTTTTATAAATACCCAGGATAATAGTTTTCTCTTGTAGTTAAATTTTATTTTGCATGTTCGTAGATTTTGTCATGATAAGAAAAAATGGTTAACAAAGCCTATTTAAGAGTAGCGAACACTGAGCAGTTACACTAAGGAAATGGAATTTATACAGCGAATATAGTATAGTATAAAGTATTTCTGATAGATGGCGCTTACTTTAATGGTACTTGTTAACTATCTTCTGCTTGTTTATTTAAATTATTTAACAAATGCTTTTTGAAGTTAAAACACAAGGTAGTACCATAAGTAACCTTCGAACAATTCCTGTAAAAGTAAATTACCCGTCTTTGTTTTGCTTCTGTCATATTGCTTCTGCCATGACAATTTATTAAATCGAAGAGCAGATAATTGCACTAGAAGGAGTATTCATAAACCGGGTTAAGGCCTCTCATCATTACTGACTCAAAACTTAAATCGTAAACGGAATTTTCTGATGTTCTTAGCAAGGCCAAGAGAAAGAGAAGGTCTGCTCACTTCCCCCCCAAATCCCCCATGTAGGCGGAGCTTTGTCTACCTCCTTATTGCGTCAGCAGGTGAATTGCCGTAATGAGCAGGTACCTCTAAGATACGTCATCGCCTACATAGTTACCCCAGGTGGGAGGCCACCCCACCCAATTGGATAGACCTTGTCTCTCGTTATACATTGTTAAACGGACACCTAACTTTAAGTGGAAGTGTCACCTGTCACTGATATGTACATTTGCTTTTCTAATTAACAGTGTTAATACACTTGCGATGATTGGCAGACTGTTTGTATGTGAGGTTTGTTGGGAATAAGTAACATAAAAAAGTGTATGGAAACATGAAACTTTGTCTACATCAATATACAGTCATATAAAGAGACATTTTTCGTAACTTCCTCTCTCTCTCTCTCTCTCTCTCTCTCTCTCTCTCTCTCTCTCTCTCTCTCTCTCTCTCTCTCTCTCTCTCTGTGCCATCTGCTTCAAGCTCCGTCTATTTTACGGTGTGCCTTAATATTTGTATTTATATCTTGCCGATGCATTGCATATCCGAATGTAGTTTGCAAAACGAATATCCGATTCAGGAAAATCTCGAGACGTTCTCATGCAATCATTTTCCAGATTCCCCGCGCCAACATTGGAAGCCCTCGGAGGACAAGTGGACTACATCTGACCCAAAAAATTCCCCCCAGCGCCCCAAACCCATTCCGGGCAGATTTGCATGCACGGTCTGTGCCGATTTCTTCTTGCCAAAACGTGGGTCATCAAAAAGGACATTGCATGGAAGCGTCTCTCGGATGGCTGTCGTTCCCTGAACTGCAGGTAATCGCTCTAGTTTTGTTGCCTTTTATTTGTCTTCTTGACTTCTGTTATCTTAGCATTTTCTTGCTAAATTGTTTAGATCCGTAAATTTGATACACCGTTTAGTTTAGAAAGTGATTCGTATTAGTAATATTTCACGAGTCTATTATTCTTATCCCTCTGGGCTTCATGATATATTATTTCTTACTAAAGTTGGAATGTTTAGATGCATCATTCATTTCATTTAAATCTGGATACAGTACGATTGACGCACCTTCTGTGTAATCGTTACTACAATCATGTTTGCTTCAGACTCCTTGACTAGGAACCGGTAATCTCCACTGGCATTTCTCTCTCAGACCTGATATATACAATGAAGGGATTTAGTATTCTGTATAAAATAATTATATATAAATACTATGAAAATGTGAATGTGTTTTGTGAGTGCGCACGCTGGCAAGTAATTGACACGCTGCTATTTTTCAGCATTGCGTGTATGCATTTTTTTAAAAATCACTGTACCTTTTAAATATGCAATAAAGAGCCAACGGCCGGTTCAGCTGACAGAGTGTTCCGGAATTTTCATAGGAATAAGTTACGAAACAAATATTATTCCATATATTTTAATGGGAAGCTGGAATGCGGTTCTTTATTCCAGACATCAGATTCACCAGAGAAAATCAAATAAATCGTTTCCCAGTTGTTCAAGAACGAGTTTCCTCTGTCGAGATTTGAAATATGGAAAGTTTAAATTGGATATATGGTTTCATGCTCGAGAAATCTTCATATGGGAAGTCAGTTTTTTCTAATTGCTTCATTAAGTCAATTGCGTCTGCCCAAATGATGCCACTTTATTCCTTGCGCTGTTTACTTAATTTGAGAAGGCTCATTCTCAAAGAGAATTTCTTATTACAGAAACCGTGCTGCATCGTTTTACTGTAAACATTTAAGTTATATCAGCAAGAATCATTTCCATAGGCCACTCGGCTCTTTCTTTCTTTTATCAAATTGTAGTAAGAAAACCGCACTTCTCGACTCGTTCATTATAGTAATTTAAATTATAACCAACAGATCCTAGGTCAGTATATCTTTTTATATAGAACAACGGAAGTAACTCACTCTGCAACCATGAATAGATGAAGTTTTCCTTTCAAATACAAAAATTCTGTCACCTTTCGTATTTATTTCTACGTGTATGGCTGGTAGTGACAATCTTTAAGACCGTAATGCACTAATAACTGGAGGTCTGAAAAATTATCATATTGGAAATTTATCTCAGTTAAAAAAATCATAGATATACTATAATTCATTGAAATTTTACCAGAACAATTTACATATATTCACATATAGGGAGTAATTTGACCGACATGATCAGAATATGAAGTGAAATAGTATTCAAACCAGGAAATATTTAACATATAGCGGTATGGCGAATTTAAAAGTAATTTATATATATATATATATATATATATATATATATATATATATATATATATATATATATATATATATATTATATATATATATATATATATATATATATATATATATATATATATATATATATATATATATATATATATATATATATATATATATATACGTATATTTTGTATTAGGCCTGTCAGGAAAATATATAGGTCTTGTATCTTTCACACTGCTAATAGGAATAATTCGAGTACATTTGTAAACGGTTGGTGAACTTGGGAAGGATCAACAAAATAAAGTTGCATACTAACTGAAGTGGTATTGTCAGTAACGATTGTAAATAGAATGTCCGATTGAAATAGAGCTTATGAAGTTAGGTTACACATATATCACTAAATCCACGCCGGAAGGTGAGTGAAACCGGGACTTTGAACAAGTACTTTCGTAGTTTATTCTACATTTTCAAGTTCACATTGAATACAAAAGAAGTTGACAGAGATTTATATACAAAAACAGAAGGGGCGGGGGGGCGGGGTTACAGTTTGTTAATCTGGGCAGCGTGTTATCCCTTGATCCTTTATCCCTGTCTTTTTTGTTTAAAGAACATGGTCTCAGTATATATACACATATAAATTACATATACATATTACATATATGTATTTGTATATGTATATGTGTATATATATATGTACATATATTTATGTGCGTGTATGTGCATTTGTATTCAGTTAAGCTGAACCCTAAAATTAGTTATTATAAGGAACAAGCTCTCAATAATATCATTTCCTTTTTTGAAGGAACTTTTTTTTTAACCTAGCCCTTTTCACGAATTATTCTGGAGACCCGATCTTATTCCGCAGTTCGAAAAACCAGGACCATCTTTACTTGTGTATGCTCATGACACGTCATGAGCATACATCTGTTATGAGTTCTTTCTCATATTGCGTCACAATATTGTGATCGAACGATGTTCTTATATGAGTCATATATCGGTCAGTTTAAAAGGTAAAAGCCCTGAATTCTATAAATAACGTGTTTTAGTTTTCTGA
>JANJGK010009220.1:0-10000 GCA_039081455.1 Macrobrachium rosenbergii
GGCTAAACGGATTGTCTGTTTTTTAATCTTCAATAGTATTTCTGATGTTACTTCAGTGAAAGAAATACACATAGCATCATACACGATAACTTATTAATATTAATATTATTGTTGTTGTTGATTTCGAGTGGTGGGAAAGTTGAAGTTCACTGAAAGGATTTAAGAATCTTACATAACACCAGCTGGTTCTATATACTATATAGCTTGATGAAACGAGTTTTGAATGCGACATGGGGAGTTACTTTTCGATGAAACGATTTCTCTATTCTTGAGGCTTTTAGGATACTGATATGAGAAACAATTCCATTTCCCCAGGTTATTTCTAGGCTGGAAATGAAGAGAAAGTGATCGGTTACCTTCCAAATTGTGGAGCTTGGATTCCCCTAATTCCGCTTTTTGAAATTTACATTTCGTGGAAATGCAGTACTGTAGTTTTTTTTTTTTTCTTTTTTTTTAATATTAGATGGCAAACACAAGGTGCCTTATTACCTTACTAGGTGGAATATTTATGAACTTATGCCTTCAGAGACTACTGAAGAAAATTATTTTCTTTTATTGATTTGAAAATGCTTTTTTTTTTTAACACTGAATGTTTCACTCACAAGGAAGGAAGTAGTCGCAAAGCTATGACTTCCCATCCTTGTCCAAAAGGAAAATAAGTAAAATATCTTGGCTGCGTATCTTTAATAAATTCTTTTGGCTATCTGAGTCATGACAATGATAAGTTCTTTCTATCATTTAAGAATTTACTGCGCGTATGGCAAAGCTCATCACTGTGAAATGGTTTTTACTTTCATTACAAATTTTGCAACCTTTCTATTTCTACGTACACGAATGAATCGTTTTCCTGGATTGTACGAATTTAACTTATATCACTCGAAACTAAATTTTACATAATTACTTACCTATCTTTCTGCCTATATATGTTTAAACCATTTGATTCCTATTTGGAGAAAAATGACAATATATGTGCAGATCACTTGTAACAGTTCTTTTTAATATGGGGATCCAGCTGAGAATCTTTCAGGTCAGAGATATCTCTTCTTCAAATAAAATTTCAGTTGAACTAGTTGTTGACTCTTGAAAAATTTCTGTCGGAAAGATTTGTTACAGTAGATACTTCATTTGAACTACCCGGTACTTTCTACATTTTATGATATTTTGAAATGGAAAGTCAGTATGAAAAACTTAATGTCAAATATTTCAAAAACAAAAAGAGAAAATTTCATAAAATTAGTAGCTTTCCATTGATAAGGAAAAATATAGAAACCAAGAAATGTCACTCATGAGTTTCATTCGAAAACGTATTCCAGATTTTATCATAATGATTTTCTAGCTTCATACCCAATACAACTCCGGTCAAATTCAGCCGAAAATCTGTGAAGTCTTATGAAATATAGATTTCTGGAATGTAAACCACCTAATCAGCTAAAAGTTCTACCAACTTACATGAGGGTTATTTGAATAAATCTTTCCTGTATTATTTTGAACAGACTTGCTCAGACTGAATGAAACTAGGAACAAAGTTATTTACATGGACGCATACACTGCTATGGAAGAAACTATTCAAGTTATTTCAATGAACAAAGTCATTCCCAATTAATTCGTCTACCATCATCAACAGTTCTCTTAACCTATTCAAGCATTCATGTGAAAAACACGTTATGATTTAACTGATCCCACATAAATAGAACAAAATTTAATTTTCAAGTGAAGCAGACTCTGTTAGCGTCCTCTGCTCGAATATTTCTAGCTCAAAGTGAACCTCGCTCATGCAATACAGTTTGTAATAGAGAGAGAGAAAAAAAAAACGCTATTGCCATACATAGGTACAACATACTGTATTTTCACGCGTCCTTTTGAGTTAAAGCATTGTCATATGAAAACAATAGATGGAAGAGACTAAAAATGAGAATTAAAGACGCCAGGAAAACTTAATTCCTAGCTAGAGAGGACAATTTCTATGCTACGGTACACAATTTTCAAAGATGTGTAAGGCAATGGGATATAGTATATTTTGATGGATACACACGTCTTAAAAATACCACAAGATAATTTAAGGAACATTATCGCAGTGTTACTGCTTTTCTCCATTCTGCAATACGAATTTAACTTAATAGTGACAACTGACGATTTAGTATGCTTTCGTTAGTGAAGTCTTCATATTATTATTATTATTATTATTATTATTATTATTATTATTATTATTATTATTATTATTATTATTATTATTATTATTATTATATTCTAAATATTTAATGCGAAAAATTTTATTCACTCTCAGTGATATCAGGTGGTAAATATGTTAATGAGACCTTTCGGGTATTTTTCTCTTTGATAGATTCAGCTGGTAAGGGGTCCGGCTATGCAATGAAACGTTGTCCAATATTGTCGTTTTGTCGGGAAAGTAATTTCAATATGTCAGCGTTTTCCTGCAGTAAAATATAGCTATGACCGTCATAACTTTCGATCGTAGAACTCTCTAGTTCGAAGAAGACGTGGAGAGAGAGAGAGAGAGAGAGAGAGAGAGAGAGAGAGAGAGAGAGAGAGAGAGAGAGAGAGAGAGAGAGTAATTTTTTCCATACAGTATAATGAACATATTTTTATCATTGTTACTAGAGACTTTTGGCCTCATTCCCTTCTCCTCTCCCTCTTCCTCATCTAGTTGAAATTCTGTATCTCTTCCTTGACCCTTGAAAGATATTCCTCTTCTTCTTCTCCATGCTAATGGGGGCCGAGGAACCCTGGCAAGCCTTAGAGCCTAACGTCGGTTTCCGAACATTCAATCAGCACAGAAAAGGACAAAAGGAAAAGTATCGTTGAAGGCACCCCTGTCATGTCTGTGAAGTTTGCTAAATGAGCAATATTTTTTAAAGAGATTTCAGTGAGGGCACTGCATGCTTCTATGCGTGCAGCAGGTTTAGGTATAATGCTTTTAGTTCGTTTGCAACATACTTTCCTTTGCAATAATATCACACATAAGTACACACACACACACACACATACACACACACACACACACACACACACACACATATATATATATATATATATATATATATATATATATATATATATATATATATATATATATATAATATATATATATATATATATATATATATATATATATATATATATATATATATATATATATATATATATATATATTATATCTGTGTGTGTGCGTGTGTGTGTAAGTGTCTGTGTGTATGTGTGTTTGTAAGCAAAGTTTTAAAGATATATGGTGTAGATGAGAGAAAGCTAAATGTGACTGAAAGGTTTCATGATAGAAGCAAACTGACTGGTTTGGTGTGAAAGTACGTTATTGATAATGCAAAGGCGTAGGTCATGAAAATAGGTGATGAATGAGGTGTCCAGTGACTATGTGTACTTATGATGCAATGCTGATCAGATGGAATGGGAGAAGCAGCATAAACCAGTGAGAACTTAAAATGCTTGAAGAAAGAAAGAACCAAGAATAAATGTAAGGAAGAGCAACATATGATGGTAAACAGTTAATTGTAAAATGGGAGGTAAAAGATGGGGAATAATATATACAGTTCGAAAAAGATTGTGGTAAAGACCTGGAGATTTCTATGGAAGCTAAGGTGAGAACTGATGAAGGGACTGTAGGGCTAACTTTTTTGAGGTGCATTGAGGATGCTCAGAGCGAATGAAAGAGGACATGCGAAAAAAGCAGAAAGGAAATATAACCGTAATGTTTGAAGTATGAGATATTTCGAGAGATGAGAAATGTGCAGATGTGTAGAAGCGGTGAAAAGAATCTTGTTAGAGGAGGATGGGTTAGAATCTTTTAAGATGGTTTGGCCATGGAATGGTTGCAGGATGAGAAGCTAGTGAAGAGATGTCGATCTGAATAAAGCAAGAGGAGATTAATGGAAGTGTGAAAATGTCTCTTGAAGTACATCAGGAAACGATGGAATTACAAGTGAGGTGCTGCTTTACAGCTGTGAAAATGGGAATGTGTTGTTCACGAAGTAGTGTAATTTATGAGTATAAGTTATGGGTCCCCAAGACACGAGTGAGCGAAATTATTGTTCTCTTGCATATGGATAAGTGTGATAGAGGAGGCTACAAGAATTATGGGGGCATTCGTATTTATTTCAAGGCATGTTTATTGTAAGGTTTTGATTCGGATAGTACGACACTCTAGGACTGACAGGGAAAAACAGAAGGATTTTAGACAAGGAAAAGCGTGTTGTGGTTTAGTATTTTTTTTTTTTATCTTTGTGTAAGAAGTATGGAAGTATAATAAAAAGTTGAATGGGGCATACATGGATTGAAAAAGCTTATGATGGCTCTGATAATGAGACAATGTGGAGAGTATTGTCTCAGGCGGAAAATTAACAGTGAGGAAAACTGCCATTGAGAAAATTGCCAGTGAGGAATATTGCCATTGAGAAAATTGCCAGTGATGAATATTGCCATCGACAAATTAGAAGACTGGGATCATTTGGACCAAACCTGCCATTTCTCTTTTTATAAGTGCTTATTTTATTATCCGAAGTAACAAGAATATTATTAATTAAGACTAACCATTTCTTTTTATAATTGTTTGTTCAAACCAAAACTACAATTTCTCTTTATATTTGTTTTTATTTATTATTATTTAAACTCAAATTTACTTGACAGACGTACTTATAGAAGAAATTAGTTCAAGTCGTGAACTGGTACGAAAGAGATATACTATTTTTTTTTTATTCTTTATACCCAAAATGGATTCTTTTATAACAAGTGAACGTGATAAGGGTATCCTTGTCGATGAACTTCAAAATATGTATCATCAAATGGGCTAAACAAGGAGAGAACAAGGGCCTATTGGGAGCAAAGTGGATGCCAAAGTAGCCATTCAAGATCTGAAAGAGGAAGTTTTGACTTCGAGTCTCCCTACCGTTCTTTGGTGGCAATGTTTATCATCTTTAGATGAATGTGCACGTTCTGAGCTAAGGAATGTGCAACATATAAGTAGAAATGTTCGGCAGTGGAAAAAGCAAACATCGTGCACCATACCTATTCCCTCTGAAAGGACAGGATTCATAATTCCACCCGAATTTCAAAACTTGATTCTGGAGAGAGATTCCTCCAGTATGATTCTGGAGCCAATGATGAAAATCGAATACTATTTTTTATCTCTAATGATGACATTCAGGATTCAAGAAGATATAGAAATTGGGCTATAGATGAAAAATTCAAAGTGTCACCTGATGTGTTCTATCAGCTATTTGCAATTCATGTGCAGGTTGAAAGTTCTATTTTTCCACGTGTTTTTGCACTTCTTCCTAACAAAACAGAAACGACCTAAGAAAACCTGTTCAACACAATAAAATATTTAGTACAACAAGACCCCAACAGGTTAATGAGTGATTTTGAAAAGATTTCATTAATAAAAGGACTAATGAGTGTTTTTCCCCAAACTGACCACACTGGTTGTTTTTTCCACTTCTGCCAGGCACCCTGTAGAAAGATTGTGAACCTTGGTTTCAAAATAGATAACACTATGAAAGCGGATTTAGTTTAAAGATACTATGTTTTTCAGCCCTGGCTTTCCTCCCGTGTCATGATGCTGTTACAGCCTCTGATGGACTATCAGAAGATAAAGATATTCCCGAAGAATTTCTTTCCTATTTTGAATTAACGTACATTGGTGTTGTGAGAGGAAGAGGTAACAACAGGAGAAGGTGAACGCCATTATTTCCAATTCCTGTGTGGAACTGAATTCATTCGAGAGTGGATTCTGCTTGCACGTACCAACAACAGCACTGAAGGGGTCAAGCACGCTTTTTCCAAAATTATCGCACAATGTCATCCAAATATCTGGAAATGTATTGCATTTTTGAAGAAGGAGGAAATTTTAGTGCAAACACGAATACTACATTTTGAACGAGGAGAAGAGATTCGTAATCCAAAAAAGTACAAAAATATCAATGATAAACTGAAGAGAACAGTTGAGCTATATAACGCAGATGATAAAATCACTTTTCTTCGATCTGCCTCTTATAATCTCATTCATTTTGATTAGCAAAAATATTTTTTAACGTTCTTATTTGTAAAATATCCATTTTGTTTCATTATGTTATAATGACTTTTTATGGTTTCAGTCAATAAAACCTCATGCCTTTTATTTATTTTTTTTTTATATACGAATGTCGATGAATAAAACTTCGTTTTAAATCTTTAGGCTTTTATTCAATAAAACCCCATTCCGTTTTGTTTTATTTATTCTAAAGCACTATCAGGGTTTCGTCACGTCAAATAATAGAATAAGCAATTAGAACAAAAGAAATGGTAGTTTTTGGTCCAAATGAGCAATTGTATGAAAAGCGGAATGGATTTCTTTTAGATTGATATTATCTTCATTTAGGTTAGATTTTCTGAGCTCAATCTTTTAATTTGCAAATGGCAATATTCCTCACTGGTAATTTTCTCAAAAGCAGTTTTCCCCACTGGCTATTTTCCTCCCGGCAATCTTCCGGCTGGAAATTTTCCAACTGGGAATTTTCTTAGAACCGTAAAAGTTATGTTGTTTTAGACAATGCTAAGTACTTGGGATAATGAATATTTCAAGTGAGTGGTCGGGTATGGTTCCGGGTCTAGGAGAATTTATGCAAGAATATTCTGCCATACCTTGGATGTAAAATAGATTATGTTTGCAGATGACAGTGGATAATAAAGAAAAATAGCAGACTAAAAAAAGGGCTAAATTTTGATAACGTTTGGAAGAGGTGAAAGATGAGAGTAAATATGAGCAAGGCTGAGGTTAAAAGAGTAAATAGAAAAGAGAAAGTTGGAGTAATGAAATTAATTATGGATGGGAGTAGAATATAAGCTGTAAATTCTTCCAGGTATCTGTAAATACAAATAAAAGATGGTGAAGATGAGGATAGGTGAAAAAAGGAAAGTGTCAGGTTGTGTCTAAAAATTCGAGAAGTACCTCCGGAGATCTATCGAAGACAAGATTTAATATATGAATGGACTGTTGAATCAACACTCCTTTATATAAATGTAGTTTGGATAAAAAAAGAAATTAAGCAGTATGGATACATTTTTTCTTGTTTATGAATCATTAAACTTTAAAGGGTTAGAAACGTGAAGATATGCAGAAGTAGCATAAAGGTAGGCTCACGTGAAAGCATTAACAAGAGTGCCTCTGTATGTTATGGTCATGTGGTAGGAATGGAATGTGGCTGGTTGATAAAAAATGTATATAATTCAGTTACATTAGAGAGGAGGAGAGGAAAGCGTAATAAAATCTTGACAGATAAAAGAGGTATTTGTTGGAAAGGAGGGCGCTGGACATCCATGTACAGCTGAATGGCACAGTGTGTATGTGTAGGAACGTTTGTTACACTGATGATGGACATTCTGTGTAGGAGGTATTTTGAGCAGGTCATGTTCTGTGAGAGTTCTGTAGAGGGGGTTCATCCACGCTTCTGCGATTAGAGTATGAAATAACAGTCATATATATATATATATATATATATATATATATATATATATATATATATATATATATATATATATATATATATATATATATATATATGTATGTATGTATATGTATATATATATATATATATATATATATATATATATATATATATATATATATATATATATATATATATATATATATATATATATATATATATATATATATATATATATATATATATATAAATGTATATATATATATATATATATATATATATATATATATATATATATATATATATATATATATATATATATATATATTATTCAGTAGGTGAAACCTATTCATATGGTGCAAGCCCACCAAAGGGGCCACTGACTTGAAATTCAAGTTTCTAAAGAATACGGCGTTCATTAGGAAGAAGTAAAAGGAAGTAATGGGATATACAGAAAGAAGAGATCTCACTCATTGGAAAAAATAAATTTATACGCTATATATATATATATATATATATATATATATATATATATATATATATATATATATATATATATATATATATATATATATATATATATATATATATATACATATATATATATATAATATATAAATTTATTTTTTAGATAGATAGTAGATAGATAGATAGCGAGATAAACACATAGACAGATAGGTAGCTAGATAGACAGATCGATGAGCGTGTGTTTGAAAGTAAAAGGCCCACGAAGCAAATGTAAGGCACAAAATTCAATATTTCTGCTTAACTTCCTACGTACCTTAGTCCCGGTCACTGCTGAATACTGATTAGTGATAGACGATAAGGGAATTGTACGGAATATGAAGGTTTGTAATAATAATTTTGATTGGATTAGAAATGGTGGTTGACTGGGTGATCGCATAGAGAAAAGATCAAATTACCTGCTGGGGTCAAATCTGCCAGGCAGACTACTTGCATATTCAGTTATCACTGATAAAGGAAAGCACACATGATCCGGGAATTAACAAAATATATGTTTTCTTACGAAAGGAGTATTTTACTCCAATGATATTAAAGCCTACAACGTAGAGCTTTGTCTTCATCTGTAATTTTAAGACCCTTAAACCAAGACTTCATTAATCGTGTTAATTTCCATTTTACCTTGGAATTACTGCGACGAGCTTGCATAAGGAGACCCTTCAGGGATTCAGCTTTTCATGTCGGCAGATTTTTTCAATAATGGTTTCTAGATTCAAGACATATTGATGAAATTCACGGTTTAAGGTAGTGTGTTTGTGCTATTCCAATAATAATAATAATAATAATAATAATAATAATAATAATAATAATAATAATAATAATAATAATAATAATAATAATAATAATAATAATAATAATACCTGATAGCATAAATAGGCGCTTCATAATGAAGTTTTTTATAAATCATCTTATATGCACACACATATACATACATAATATATATGAATGTATGAGGACGTCATTAGTAATATGTTTACATGCTCTTAGATGATCTATTCAGACAGCGAGAATGACCCGAACTTCCAGCCTGTGGAGCGATATCTGAACATTTGAATCCACTGTTCATTCAGCACAAGTTTTTTCATGTAAAACTAGAAAAAAAAACTATCCAGATTTCACTGATTTATTACTATATTTATTTGATATTAAACGTATTAAATTCTTTGCCAGAGCAAGCTCCTTATCAAGTTACTTAAAAAAAAAAAAAACTTGCATAAATTTAGTTTCGGTGCCGAGCGAAATTCTTTGGAATATCAAGAAATGCCTCACTGTAGAAATGTAAATTTATGACAGGACACACATCTTTCTTACAATGCTGTCTAATTTGCAATATTTGT
Organism: Macrobrachium rosenbergii; assembly: GCA_039081455.1. Classification (NCBI taxonomy): domain Eukaryota; kingdom Metazoa; phylum Arthropoda; class Malacostraca; order Decapoda; family Palaemonidae; genus Macrobrachium; species Macrobrachium rosenbergii. The sequence goes on from JANJGK010009220.1 coordinate 9,311, forward strand.
CATTAAGGATTTATATGACAGCACTTTTTGATAAAGCAGATCGCAATTTCCGTCTAAAATAAGAAAATGTCTTACTTGCCGGTTAGCGTTTTTGAACAATATTTTAGGGATTCGGTTCCCTTATATTGGTGGTTTGTACGTATTGATAGCAGGTGGGTGGGCTACTGACTGGATACCTTTTTAGCAAAGGACTTGGCAATTCCCTATGACGAAGATCCGTAAGAACTGATCCATTCGATACAGGAACCTCATCAAAGCTGGACTTCAAACGGTGAGCTAGAAACTGGTTGGTCACTGCTCAGCTGGACATCCGCCTTAAACAGAGCATTACACATTCCAAAAAGGAGTTAGGCAAACCTCTCAATTGTGTCTTTACAGTTTTTGAACTCCTGTAGGCTTCGTGCAGCAGAAATATTAATGGAATAATGCTGTTTTCTTTTCAGAAGGGATTCCACCAGACAATAATTACGGACATACGTCGCCAAAAAAGTAAAAAAAAAAAAAAAAAATCATTCAAGATGAAGTCGGGTCCAGAAGTTGACAACTATCTTAAATGAACCTTGAAACAAAAAAATAATCTGGATTTGAAAGTTGTTGAATGTCATTAAATAAAGAATCAAGAAGGAAATGGTAAAAGTGAAATAACTGGTCAAAAGCACCGCAAGAATAATAACGCATCAAGAAAGTAAT
>JANJGK010009220.1:12500-22679 GCA_039081455.1 Macrobrachium rosenbergii
GAGGAGATATTTATTCGAAAAAGTTACAAGCTTTCAAGGACAAACAATCATCCTCATTGTCAACTAGCCATACGATGACCAGACACGTAGTCCAGCTGTATTTATATCTCTGTGCTGGGTTCTTTAATCCTTTCATTGCTTTCCTTCTTATCCTGTGTGACACCGTCTTCGTGACCTTGACCTTGGCCTTTCTCTGCCAGCGTCTTCTTCTAGGTGTGCATGTTCCGTGAGTCCTCTTTTTTTTTCTTTTTTTTTCTTTACTATTGTGGAGTATACAAAATTTCTTGATATACTGTCTTCAAAGCCGTTTCCAGCGTTCCCTGCCATTGTGTTGTTAGCGCATGTTATGAAGGCGTTCTCTACAACCAGTCTGGCCGTTTTGATTGTGCTCCCATACAATAAATTCATATTTTCCCAGTCTAGTTTGTGGTCTTTTTCCCAACAATGTTTGGCAGCTGCCGACGTCTGATTATATGTCTTATGTTCTGTATGTGTTGTTTGCTTCGCTCTTTGCAGGATTTGGTGCTTTCGCCATAGTACCCATCTTCACAGTCTAGACACGCTGCCTTATATACCCTCCCTCTTATCTCTCCTCTCTCTACCGACTTATTGTTTCTATTATATTCCTAATGGTGTTTTTGTAACTGCCTATTAATTTGAAAGTACTGTATCTAGCTTCCTGTTGATGGGTGTAATAGTGTTGTTGTCCGGGACCGTAATTATCTTCTTCCCTACCAAATGTTCCTTTTCTATCCCTTCCCTGTCCCCAAAATAGTTTTTTCTTGCCTTAATGAGTGCCCGCTCCCACCAGTACTTAGGGTATTCTAATCTCCTAAAACTCTCCCTCAGGTATTGCAGCTCTTCGTGTGAGAATTCGGGACTGCAAATCCTATAAGCCCTAATGGCCAACGCTGTCACTACTCCCATTTTTATTTCTTTCCTATGACTGGAGAGCATGTGTGTGTATGAATTGGTGTGTGTCTTCTTCCTGTGTACTTTGAATTTTAAATTTTCCCCTTCCCTCTTTAACAGGATAGCAAAGAAAGGAACTTCTCCCTTCTTCTCTTCATCTTTTATGAACTTGATGTGTTCATTTAGTTTATTTATGTTTTCTAGGAACTTGTGTAGATCTTCCCATTGTCCCTTATAAATAATCAAGATGTTATCCACGTATCTTACCCGTTTTATGATACTTAAGTTCCCTTTATTCAATATCATAAAATGGGTATTTAACTGGGGAACCAGTTATTTAATAACTAATGACTCGAGCTTATTAAGTTCATAAGCAATAGTCATTGGGCCTATAATACAGAAATCATTCATTTCAATGTACGTTTTATAAATTTTTTTATGATTCATAATATTAAAATGTTCGGATAGGAGAGCTACATTTAGTGCGAAAACTTAATTCCTGATCCAACATATGTCCCAGAGTTACACTTGGGCAAGTATACTTATTTGAAGCACTAGAAGTTAAAAGTGGGTTTAATCGATCTCTGTATGTGAAAAAAGGACCATATCGTCAAAGGATTTTCAGATTATTTTTAGGCTATTGGCACCATAACGTTTGGAAACAGTTTATGTAAACCTTTTCCTGAAAGAATAATCATGACGAAAAGGGAATTTGCCATAAAAAGCAAATTTTGGTTCCGTAAAAGGTTTGGTAAGATTAGTAAACAATTCGGTAATAGCGACAAAAATCTAGAGTATATATGCCAAATTCCCTTTTTGACATGATTATTGTTTTCGAAAAAGGTTTACACAAAGGGTTCACAAACATTATGGTGCCAGTGACCTAAAATATTAAACATATATATATATGCTGTCGAGAGGCAGTTCACTTCTTCGATAACGTGGGCTTTGTCTTCGTAGGAACAGTTCGCTTGTTGCACTCAACTTATTTTGCTTGGATGTGAGTTATCCTTCTCTTTCAATAATGAATTTAAAGGTTAAATGAAATATATGTTCCCTAATTATGTTTATTATTGTCTTAAACACCTTCTTTTCCACCTATATAATGGGTAGCCTCAACCGTTTCTTTATCTTAAAATGGCACTTTGTAACTTTGATGAGTCTGAAATTTAGTCTTAAGATTTATCTCCTATTAGTCTCTGGGCATTCATAAAATTTTATCTAAGTCCACAAACGCATGAGGCTCGCAGTGTCACCTCCGCAGAACACTCACGCCCCTCTCTTATCTTTATGCCTTTTCTTTTCGCCCACTGTCTCTCTGACCCTTGTGTTTATACCTTTCCCCATTCTATTAGCACCTCCTTCAATATTCCACTTTGACTTTGGGAGGGGCGCGTTCTAAAGAATCCCTGTTGATAATTGTCATTGCTCCCTTTTGAAACACCCTCTTCCATTCTACTCAGCCCTTGGGGTGTGCCTTAGGGATCTTGGTTTGGGCACTAGTTAAAGGTCTTCCTTAGCATGCCCTTAGTGGTTGGCTCTGTTAAGCTTGGCTTCTCATTTAGTCCAACTGTTAAGCCTGACCTCTTGGAAGAGGAGCCTAAGTTTTTACCTTCTAAGCACTCAAGGGTCAGCTTGTTTCACGTTAATTCTTGGCACTCTCACGTGTCACTAGAGGTGTGAGACTGTCATCAGTCTTGTCTAGTGTTAAGATGACGAATTCGCCTTACTCTCCATTTTGTAAACATTGGGGGATCTCTTCGCTAGCATCTTGGGCTTTTCATTAAACCACTATACGTAGCCTACATCCCCTTTTTCTAGAGATACTCAACCACAATTCATATGGGCCAAGTTGGTGGTCTCGCATAAGGGAAACATTCATAGTTTCGTTCATCACATCTTCTCTGTTCATTTTCACGTCTGGGATTTTTTACTAAGTATAAGACACTCGACATAGATTCCATTATTCGTCCCTTCTCTGTTCGCCGTCCTTTTATCGGTAATTTCTCTGCGTGTGCTTACTCTGTTTATCTCTTTATTCTATGTGCCTTCTTCTCATATAAAACCTAAATTATGGTTCGGTAATTATATATATATATATATATATATATATATATATATATATATATATATATATATATATATATATATATATATATATATATATATATATATATATATATATATATATATATATATATATATATATATATGTATATATATATATATATATATATATATATATATATATATATATATATATATATATATATATATATGTGTGTGTGTGTGTGTGTGTGTGTGTGTGTGTGTGTTTTACAGTCAACATGCGTAATCAGTCATTACAAGTAATGACTGAAATTTCAGTCACCACGCGTAATGCACTTAGAGGACATTTGATCCCCCCAGGAGCTAGTACTAAACACGGCGAAACAGTGAGTCACCTAAACTGTTTCGCCGGGTTTAGTACTAGTCCCTGGGGGGTCAAATGTATTTCGCCGTGTTTAGTACTAGCTCCTTGGGGGATCAAATGTCCCTAAGTGCATTACGAGTAATGACTGATTACGCATGTTGACTGTAACATATATATATATATATATATATATATATATATATATATATATATATATATATATATATATATATATATATATATATATATATATATATAATCAGAAAGCTACAAACGTCCTTTAATATCCAATTCACTCTACCTCGGAAATAATATATTTTCATATATGTTACCGAAGGGGAATTTTTAGTTGATAATAAGTCCACCGTCCCGTGGGGTCGAACCAGCGACGGACGAGGAATCAGGACTACAGTGACGCACTAACGAAATCGGCCACAAGAGAGGTATAAGTGAATAACATCTCCCATCAACTCACCCGTCGAACTCAGGTGTTTTGCGTTTGGAGACGATATCCACCCACCTCTGCCATGTTGAACGCACTACACGGTCAACATGGCAGAGGTGGGTGGATATCGTCTCCAAACGCAAAACACCTGAGCTCGACGGGTGGGTTGATGGGAGATGTTATTCACATATACCTCTCTTGTGGCCGATTTCGTTAGTGCGTCACTGTAGTCCTGATTCCTCGTCCGTCGCTGGTTCGACCCCACGGGACGGTGGACTTATTATCAACTAAAAATTCCCCTTCGGTAACATATATGAAAATATATTATTTCCGAGGTAGAGTGAATTGGATATTAAAGGACGTTTGTAGCTTTCTGATTGTATATGAATCACGGTGATGTGATAAATAGTCATATATATATATATATATATATATATATATATATATATATATATATATATATATATATATATATATATATATATATATATATATAATATATGATGAATTGAGTGGGGAGAACTTGAAATAAAATTTTCTATATTTTTCAGAGTTTGAATTATTATAAATATAAATGCATGGAGTACCTATTCCATCAGTCAGATGTTCCCTATGAATATCCCAGTTTCCACTCCCACTCTATTTCACACAAACTCCAGGTCGCTGCTAACACAGTTTACATGAATGGCAGAGAAGTCACTTGAACTTGATGAAAAATAAAATAGTAATGATTATCTCATTATAGCTTTAACCGTAGAATAACAGTAAGTGGTAACACCTGATAAGTAGAACAACAGTGTTCTAGATTGAAATCCAGTTTTATCTGAAGGTATTACAGAGCGATGCTTCTAACACACCGTAAAGACTTGAAAATATCCTTAGATTTCATACTGTAAGCTCAAGTAGCAATGCAAGTCAGTGTCAGTGCCATCAAGTGCAGCATGTGCAAGAGGTTTCTGACCGCAGGTGACTTCCTCAACAGAATATCCCTGCGCCCTAATCAGACTTCGTCATTAGATTTTTTCCAAAAATACTTGCTTTCAGTTCTTCACAAATTCCTTTCATCTTTACAATACAAAGCTTATTACAATATATATATTTTGTAATTTTTATAGCACTATTTTCCACTTTCCATTTTATATCTAACATTAAAGAATTATACAAATGGTTATATATATCTTTCACAATAATGCCTAATTATCAAAATATCACTGCATAACCTCGGCCACCATACAATGGAAATGAAGGCAAACAGGATAAAACAAAGCAAAGCATTTATGCTCACATGCATAATAAACATCGCACCAAAACCCACACGAAAACCGAAAATGATCCGACATGCGTGGTTAGTAACATACAGTAACCAAAAATTATATAACTTCTGTATTGAATTGCTGAGATTAATGAAATTTTATCATAAGAATATAACAAAACTCATAAATGCATTGTAAATAAAGTGTTACCCGACCAGCACATGAAATATCTCCAGCACTGAATATACAACCAATCATGTCATTGATGCTGGGATAAAAGTTATGCATATGTATAGATTCATATCAGAACAAGTTCAACACTGAATTGGTATGTAACGAAGGCATATAAAGCTCAATACCGAATAAAAAAGCATAAAGAATAAAATGTACATAACAAACGTTTATATCGACTACTGCCAAACTGTAAATAGAAGTTCGTTTCCATATAATGACAGAAACATGCAGTACCAAATATATACATCTCAAAATCCGAAATCATTCTGCAAGTGAATATTAAATCACTCAACTCTCATAAATGAAGAATTTATGTCTTTACGGAATATATTTAGTTCCATGAACAGCACATCAACACTTTTATCAGACTATAAATGTATTAACCGTTCGGAGTCATTAATTACAATAGAATTATACCTGAATTATAAAACTAAACCTGAAGGGTTTCGCTTAGCGATTTCTAGGTGCACACTTGTGATGGACGGTCACGTGATCACGCCCAAATTTCAACGAACCATAATGACCTTTTTTATCCCCGTCCCGGCCTTCTTTTTCTACACCACTCCCGTCCTTGCCGAGACTGTTCGTATATTCAGGAATACTGCAGCATCCGTTAATGATATGAGCATCGTTTCCTCTTCTTGAAAATATATTTATTAAGTAAAAAGCCACAATAATGTAAATGAACAACTCATATATATTATTGTGGATTTACCTATTATTCCCGGTCACAGTGTAGTGATGCACAATTGAGAATATATTCTCTCTCTCTTCACATTCCGATTAAACGATGGAATTTTTACCACGAACTTACCACCCAAAAACTGGAATTACACAATATATATATATATATATATATATATATATATATATATATATATATATATATATATATATATATATATATATATATATATATATATATATATATATATATATATATATATACATACATACACACACACACACACACACACACACATATATATATATATATATATATATATATATATATATATATATATATATATATATATATATATATATATATATATATATATATATATATATATATATATATGTGTGTGTGTGTGTGTGTGTGTGTGTGTGTGTGTGTAACTGAGTCACGAAAATATGGAGCGCGATGAATATATAAATAAAGACAAAATCCACGAAGGAAAGAGAAACAACGGAGTGCTGCAAGGCCTTTCGACGTTAGTCCTTTACTGAGCAGACTGAAGAAATACAAAAAATAAGTTTACAAAGAAGGCTCGTATAAATGACAGATGGGGATTACAAGGACCAAAAATGTACCTGGAATCCCACACATTTAAAGGATTAGCAGACATACCAAAACAGGGCTAATATTTAAGTGGTTTTACAAAGGATTAGGCTCAACGGCTCTAAAAGCAAGGACATGACGATTAAAAGATTAGACAAGCAAGGTGACTGACCACCACAAAATGTTATAAAATATATATACAACTCCGTGAATGATAACAATTTTTACAGGGTGAACATTTAAAAAAATAAAAAAATTATTTATTAAACATAAGAATACATAGAAAATATATATAAGGTAACTAAATTTTAATTAAGTCAGTGATTTCGTGTTTTAGGTCATTTTTAAACGTTTTACTTATACAGGGGTCCAAATAATGCACGCCAGGGCTAAGATTAATATTTCGACTGGAAGTAAGCTGCATGATAACAGATTCAAAGAGATTTCGAGTACAGAAATCGTTTGATCTGGCAATCAGTGAACTTTTAGTCCAATTTATCCTGTGAGAGTTTCCACTTAAATGAATGAATGTAGCATTGGATGTTTGTCCAGTTTTGACAGAATATTTATGCTGTTTAATCCGTACATCTAAATCCTGCTGGATTGGCCGATATGAAAAGAGGAGCAATCCAAACATGGAATTTTATATATTATGTTGTTGTTTTCGTTAGGGCTATTTTTTATTAACACTCCTTTTAGTGTGTTGTTATAGGAAAAAACGAGGTTGACATTAAAAGAATTTAGCAATGATTTTATGTTTTCAAAACCAATAAAATAAGGCAAGCTAAGAATGTGTTTAGGGGTTTCTTTCCCCACGTTACTTTCACTATAAAACTTTTTGTGGGCTTTGTTATAGCAAATATCTAGTATATGTGAAGGATAACATAAATCTGTCCCTATTTTTCTCATATATTCAGTTTCTTGATTCAAATACTGGGGACTGACAATGCTCTTAAAAACATAGAAGAAAAAATTGATATTTTGATGTTAAGGTGATGGCCTGAATAAAAATGAACATGAGTTGTTGGTTAGTTTCCTTTAGATACTGAATTTGCATTGAAATGGCTCTCTATGTATTAAAATATCTAAGAAAGGTAGGTAATTGTCTTTTTCTAATTCTAAAGTAAACTTAATGGATGGTAACTGGTTATTCAAATTAAAATAAATCGTTTACATCAAAATCAGCAGGCAAAACAGCTAAAATGTCGTCAATATATCAATACCACTTTAAAAGAGTATCAATGTATTAAGTAAATATCGTTTTTCAAAGAATTCCATATACAAGTTTGAGAGTTCCTGAAGAAGTGACTGTCGGAACAAGTGCTCCTTAAATCCTTGCTACCACACCGTTTAAGAAGATATGACCACCACCCATTCAATGAATTCAGTATTATGATGTTAAAACGCCATATAGCAGCCGCAGAGCAAGAAGAGAAGGAAAAATTTAAGGAATCAGAAAAAGCCAGAATTTCTTTCAAGCATCCTATCCCGGCTGATTGGAAGGACTCGCTGCGACGAGAAATTTACGGAAAACTTCCAAGGACTACAGATGCCCTAACAAGGAAACTCGACAGAAAACTAAGAAACCTTTGTGATAGCGGTGACTAGACAAATAGCACACGTAATGATTGTGTTATAAACTCATCAAGTAAACAAATAAGTGAAAACGTTGTGAGTGCACTCGGATAAGGTTTATCCTTCTTTATATCGAATAGCCCTTCTGCTTTAACGATTGCGTCGTCCCTGTGTATATTTGAAAAATATTGTGATCTTCCTCAAAATCTTGTTGACATAATTAAGGGTATTGTTTATGAAGCTGCCAAGTTAGGAATGAAAGTAATTTCCCTGCTAGCTATAAGAAAAGTTTGACCAATCTTAAAAAAGACAATACAATCCACATCACAAAAGCTGATAAGTCGAATAGTATTGTAATTTTAGATAAAGCTGACTACATATCACCTATGCAAGCCCTACTGGGTGATGATACGACTTACAAAAAACTAACAAAAAATCCCTTTGATCAAGTCATAAGAATTTTCAATAGCACTGTGAAAAAACTCCTTAAAGATAAAAAAGAACTAATGGGTCAGTTGTCAGTGAAATTTCCCTTGTTACCTTACTTGTACGGATTAGTAAAAACGCACAGAGAAAATAACCCCATGCGGCCTATTATCAGTACTGTTGGCTCAAAATCATATAAACTTTCGATATATATTACCAAGCTCTTATCCCTGTTACTTGGAACTATCTCCGATTCTCACTTATGTAATTATCTAGATTTAGTGGTTAAATTAAACAAAATCACTTTTTGCCCCACTGATAGATTCGTTAGTTTTGATGTTTGTTCTCTTTTTACTAAAGTCCATATAGATTCTATTTTAGTGTATCATAGTAATGAGCTAATCCACCATGAATTACCTTTACCTGTAAGTCATAATATTTCACTCACTAGGCTGTGCATTTGTGATTGTAAGTTTATATTCAATGGTGAATCTCACCAACAAACATTTGGTATGGCAATGGGCAACTCTTTATCGCCACTCCTTTCAAACTTGCATATGGAATTCTTTAAAAACGATATTTACCTAATATCATTTATACTCCTTTAAAGTGGTATAGATATGCTGACGCTATTTTAGCTGTTTTGCCTGCCGATTTTGATGTAAATGATTTACTCTCCAATTTGAATAACCAGTTACCGTCCATTAATTTTACTTTAGAATTAGAAAAAGACAATTGCCTCCCTTTCTTAGATGTTTTAATACACAGAGAACCATTTCAATGTAAATTCAGTGTTTATAGGAAACCAACCAACAACTTAACTTGTGTTCACTTTTCTTCAGGTCATCACCTTAATATCAAAATATCAATTTTTTCTTCTATGTTTTTAAGAGCATTGCGCATTAAATCCCCAGTATATATATATATATATATATATATATATATATATATATATATATATATATATATATATATATATATATATATATATATATATATATATATATATATATATATATATATATATATATATATATATGTATATATATATATATATGTATATATATATATATATATATATATATATATATATATATATATATATATATATATATATATATATATATATATATATATATATATATATATATATATATATATATATATATATATATATATATATATATATATATATATTAGCGAGAGGCACGCACTATGCTGCACGGGGTAGGAGGGCAGTTAAAGGACTCCTTGTTTAAAGGCGGCTACCAGTCGTGAACTGGATCCTCCATCGCACTGCATTTGATTTTTTTATTGGAAACAAAATTTTAAGCAAAACTCATGATTCGCAATTAATGTGGGACACAGGCTAATCAGAATCAGTGACTTGGAGCACAATCCTTCGGCTTCATTACACAGAGTAATGTCTATGGAGTCAAAATATCACTCCACATTTGACTTCATGGATTCCACTATATCTTGGTAAACAATATCCTTTGGATTATAGTTTCCTTAAATTCTTAGACTCCAAGATCCATTTGGATCTGCTTCCCCCGAAGAAATCTTTAAAGCCTGTGTATCCATGAAGGACCAAATCCCATACCTTCTCTATAAAAAAAATCAAAAGGCTTCAAAGCCT
>JANJGK010009221.1:0-22671 GCA_039081455.1 Macrobrachium rosenbergii
GGGTCTTCACCCACACTCATCATTTTCTTTTCCTCTCCTTTTTTGCTTTCAAAGTACTTTTTACAGCCTACTTCCTCTCCCCCCTCCCCTCACCCAACGAACCCGCCCACCCACCTTCTTGTTAACATAGCCAGGATAGAAAGGGAGTTTGACTTTCTTAAGATGATTTTTTCGTCTCTCTATCAAGGGAAGCGATAACGCTGGGGGAAGGGTGGGGGTTATGAGAGACACAGGGAGAGATGTTTCCACCTCACAGTAAAAAGGGAATTCCAACTGTATTCCCTAAGACCGTAAGGTTGAGAACGCCGTACTCAGTCACAGAAAGCTCTTGACGCGTTCATTTTTTTTTCTTTCTTTTTTGCGCTTTTCATCATACATAATGAATAAGTCTATCTAAGAACTGTACAGCCTGTGGGTTCAAGGAACCTCTTATTATAAACAGCTTTCAGGTGAACGTAAGAACGTTGACGCAGACGGTCGCTTCTGGGCCGAGACGTTTTTCAAAACCTTGAAACGTTCAAAACGTGAGATATACATTAACCGTTTCCTCCCGGGCAGCCCGTGTGGGTGACACCGAGTCTTTGTTCACCTTTGTTCTTTACTTTCCCAATAATGAAGGATCGGAAACCGAGAACAGGACGAAGGGAATTCTGATATACGAAGGGAAAGGGAAAATACGGAAAAAATTCAGGCATTTGTAGGCATCGAACGATTGAACCAATTTACTTCTTGTAACCTCCCCCCCTCTCTCTCTCTCTCTCTGGAAGCGATGAGGCGGGGGTAGGGGTGATGCTGGATTTGGTATCGGTGTTGGGGAGGGGGGGGGGATCCAGACAACCAATACGTACCCCCAAGGAAGGAAATTTGAAACATAGGCCTAAAGGCGTATATATACGTGACATTTCAATATACATCGACGTATGAGACAAAACTGATGTTATTATGGACACAAAATTAACATCACGTCCAGGACTATACCATTTATAACGTATGATGTGGATGAGGCAGACGAAGGAAGAGAGAGAGAGAGAGAGAGAGAGAGAGAGAGAGAGAGAGAGAGAGAGAGAGAGATGCCAGCCAACAAGATAGTCTATGAACAGAATCGCCGAATTGCTGTTAATTCCAGCCCCGCTCAAAAACTTGGGGTAGCCAGTGAGGCCCTGCGGGTATGGGTATGGGTGGGGGTGTTGGTACGGGTGTGGGTATGGGTGTGAGGATGTACTGTAGGTATGGGAGTTGGTATGGGTGTGGTGATGTGGGTATGGGAGTAGGGGTGTGGGATGGGAGTGTGGGTATATTATTATTATTATTATTATATTATTATTCCGCAGATGAAGCCTATTCATATGGGACAAGGAAATGGTGCTCATTAGGAGGAGGAAGAAGAAGCAAGAGCAGGTAAAGAGAAATACAGAAAGAAGAAGAAGAGATCTCACTTATTAGAGAGAGAAAATTATTATTATTATATATTAATAATAAATAGATAAACTTGTACTAAAGTACGAGGAGGAGAATAGGCGTGTTGTGTGCTAAGCTATGTGTGTGTGTGTGTGTGTGTGTGTACAGGACCGCTTCTAGACGACAGTAAACCGGTTTTCGAGGGAGGACGAAACGCCAGCAATCAATCCTCTCCATCACTTCCTCCCCCACCATCCCCAACACCCGCCTCCAGCAACTCGACTGAGAATCAAGCGGGAACTGCATAAACTTAGAATAAATGCGGAGGACGGTTTGCTTTCCCTTCGTTAAGTTATTATTATATTTTATTATTATTATTATTATTATATTCAAATTAAGGTGAACACGACAATCACATCCCCCAGAATATCTGATTGGTAGCCATGACTCCTTTTCCCTCAGATGGAGAAGGAGAGGGATGGAGGCAGACACATGAGAGAGAGAGAGAGAGAGAGAGAGAGAGAGAAGAGAGAGAGAGAGAGAGAGAGAGAGAGAGAGAGGATTTTGTCACTTTTGAGAAAATCAACAGATAAAAAAAGAAGGGAGAAGAAGAATCACAGAGGCCGATAATAACTCACCCGCCATGACCTCTCTCTCTCCCTCTCACTCTTTCTGACGCTCAACCACAGGTGGGAAAATACAATCAGTTTTCATCGTCACTCGAGAACCAACAGTGATATCTCATAATATACACTTCTTGTTGCACTAGACGAGGACCTATAAGAGGTCCTGTACAGTTATGAATCAAAACCCAGGTTTTTCATCCTACTGCCTAGGCACTCACTCTGATCGCCCTCTTGTAAGAGATGTTATTCCCACAGTCCAGATCATTCCGTAAACCGCCAATCATTTCCTCTACGCAACATTACTGGAACTTCTCAAGTCCAGTTCCGCTACTGGAAACGGTCGGCCACATAACCATTTCTCTGGGCAGCTTTCAACCTGGTGGTTTAACACCTTTATAAATTGATTATTGTAGACTGAACCCAGCGACCTTGCTCGGTGGATGGACCCAAATCACAACAAAACATATATACTCTACCTTTTTCACAACAACGTCCCGAAAATCAGGAAACATCCCAGAAATATTGCTGAGAATCCCACGGCCGAACCACAGACATTCATAACACTGCTCCGTTTTTTAATTTTTCCAGTCCACTGAAGTTCCGGCTGCCTGTAACAACCCTTGGACCAATCAGCTCCGTCCATGATATTTCCTGTCAAAAAAAGAAGAAGAGGAACCGACCCTCTGATTGGCTGAATAACAGAGGCTTATTGCCAACTGAGATGACGTCACTGTCAGAACACCACAACTTGGAAAATATGTGAAAAAAATGCACTGGAGCTTTCACGTGCAAACTGATAAAAAAAGCATTTAATTACATTTAATTACATAAGACCACGATGCAGAGGCAATGGATTACCTTAAACTTGTATGCCTGTATCAAAGTACTTTCAGTACTGTCTGTCGTGGTCAGGGAAGGTCACAAATACGACGAAATGCAGCAGACTAACAAATCAGTTTTAACTCCATTGAACTGGGTCGCCAGCTCTAACTGAACGGCCATAGGAACCACCACCATTATATTTGGCAATCACTCTGAGATAGAAATTGTCCTCTCTTAAGGGGACTGACTTCCCCTTCAAGTCACATCAGATACAACCGTAAAGAACAACAGATGTGGCATTGCACTGAAACCTGCGGAAATGACAGTAGATCACATAGGTTAAACCGTGACAGTCATTCTTCAGTGAATTCTTGAACAGAACCTTGAAAAAAAAAATCTGATGGCAAGTATCGTGCAATCGTTCACCGTCATTGAGAGAGAGAGAGAGAGAGAGAGAGAGAGAGAGAGAGAGAGAGAGACGAGAGAGAGAGAGAGAGAGAGAGAGTAAAACTATAATAAAGAGCCTACATTTTCCAGTTTCGCAGCTGGTTGTAAAATGGGAGCACCTTTCTGATCACCTTATACCTGACTTACCCGTAACCCGGTAACAACGGCCCCCCACCCTCACCTGGCATAAACCCAACACCAGATTTACAGTTATCACAGCGTGCTTGCTCTAAGGATACTTCAAACATTAATTTACATATACATATCATCGTCAGCAATTATTGACCTTCCTTTTTAATCATCCATCGCAAAATTCCACACTATTTTTCCCGGTAAACCTTTAACTGCAATAATAATTGCAAAATATACCTGCATGCTCACTACAAAAAAACTATATATAAAAGCTCTTATCCGCCAAGAAATATAGGGAGTTCTTCCTTAATAACATCTGTTACAACAGGAACTTTAAATCATGGCCAAGATACGAGATTCTGTCGACTGAATGACATCGTCCCAGATGGAGAATGACTTACTCAATTGATGTTCGAAGGCTAAAAACCTAAAGGCGTTACCTGGACGCAGACCCGCTTGTATTGTAGTTGAGTTTAAACTTCCATTTATATTTAAGTCATAGAATATTCCCTTTAAATAAGTGATATCAATACGATATAATTCTTACTAAATATTAAAGGTACGAAGTCACAGAATACGCTACAGTTTTGGAGTCAGTCATAATATTTCGATGAATAATATTGCCGCTAACAACAAAGCTCTCGTTTTCCCTCGTTCTCTCAGGCCTACTGTACAGGAGCTACAAGCTGACGTAATTAATGATGCTAAAACCACCGTTAATTACATATATACCTTCAACAACACAAGCAGTGGACATTCCCTTCAAACTTTCCTTACTTGTAGACTATATATATATACTTTTTCCCACTAAATGGCTTCGTACAACAACATTCAATGCATATTGACTTCCCTCATCCAGGGCAAAGATAACACGAAAATAAAAGTGTCATTCACCTCCATTTGTCACTTACTGTGTGTTGGCAGGTGGACTTCTTATGGTCATTAAAAGCCTGACATTTCTCAATATATGGACGACGAAATGAACTTGAAACAACTAAAGGCCCACAAAAACAAAATAATGTTGTCTCAAACCCGTGTTCGAAATTTTGACTGAACCGAAAATCGTCCTCTGGAATTTTTCAGTTTGAAGTTTCTGATGAAAGTCTATAAAGAAGCGCTTTACAAAGGAAACAGGACCGCAATTGATCCCATGGGAGTGTAACATTTGAACTGAATTGAATATAGAATTGAGGCCAAAGGCCAAGCACTGGGACCTATGAGGTCATTCAGCGCTGAAACGAAAATTGACGGTAAAAGTTCGGGGGTGTAACATTTAGGCCCGTTTCCAGAAGAGTCCACTGTGCTTTTGGTGTATTGCAGCAAAGGTTGATTAAGGCATGGGGCTCGCAACTTCACCCCAAAACCAAATTTATTTTTCGATTGATACCGAGTGCTGAATCTGAGAGGTTAAATGGCCAGATTTTAATCATTCTCTCTCTCTCTCTCTCTCTCTGTCTCTCTCTCTCTCTCTCTCTCTCTCTCTCTCTCTCTCTACCTGTCTCGAGAGGGAATTGAGCAACATCCCCAAAGACAAATAAAGAGAGAGAGAGAGAGAGAAGAGAGGGAGAGAGAGAGAGAGAGAGAGAGAGAGAGAGAGAGAGAAAGAGAGAGATGAATGATTTCACCCCAGTGAGGTAGGGATGACCTCATCGAGGCATTCTCGTGTTTAACTAAATGCCACACGTTTTTGTGTAGTACGGATAGTTTATGCGACCCACAACAGTTGACTAACAGTCAAATCTGTTGTCAATCCGTGGTGATTATTCTGCAGACACTTGAACATTCTTACCTGAAAGATGAGCTGAGCAAGTGCACAGCCTCTGGTCGTCAATGTCGCCTTGATGTGGAAAACATCGATGCCTCAGAGTGACTCAGTTTTGACAGATTTCTCGACACCAAATTAACTATGACCTTGAGATTTGCGCCGCTCTTTGAAATCGACTTTATTCTTTAATATTTAATCTTAACTTGCTCTTACTGCGGTTTTGAACGCGGAGAGTTAAGAGCCCATTTGTAAGGAATATTTTTCTTTTAGTTTCTCTCCTGATTCCTCATAAGCTGAGACTGAAGAGGGCATTCGGTTGCTCACTGCCCAGAGGTCCACACCAAGCCCCTCATCCCTTCGACACCCAACCACCCTTTCAATGAAAGGTCTGTCATGGACCCTGAACTGAACCATACCCACCACCAACAGCCTCAGAATTCTAGAAAAATGAAATTGGAGAGTCAGTCTTGAATAGTATATATACCACAGGTATTGGGCCCAGGGACCTCCCAGGCTACGAGGATTTTTTCGAACATTTGCAGCCTCCTCAATCCTGTGACCACAATACTCCTTCCCATAAGACTTTCAGGATCTGCAAAGGTCATCCAGACCTTCGAGAATCTGAGAAAAACTTCCTTGAAACTCCTCGTCCTTGCTAAAGTCCTTTTCTTCACTTCTTCATTCTTCAGCACCCGTGTATAAAAGCACCGTTCCGTCTTCGTGTTTAGTACTGCAGTGGGCCTTTCACTGGCAGGGAAGGAAATGCTTTGGCCAATCAGAGACCTCCACCATACACAAAGTTTCTATCGCCCTCTTTCATTGGCTGATAGCTTCGGGTTTTTGGGCAAAGGTCTTTGTACACAATCTCCCATCGGCTGGTGGAATGAGAACCAATTTTCAGAAGGTATTTCTGAGGGAACATTCATTCTCCCTCGATGTGTAGCACACATACATGCATAGTTTAAGAACACATATAAGCACATTCATGAAAAATAAGAGGTCAGTTGATAAATAGATAATTGTGGAAAGGGGAAACAGAATAACAGGGAAAAAGAAAATTAAAAGTGCATTTAAGAAAACCGTTCCGGCTGTATCCCAACCATACAAAATGTACAGACTTTTATATTTAGATTTAATAATTGTGCTTCTGTATGTCTCTATATGCCCATGGTCACGTGTATTTACACGTATTAAGACACACACACACACTCATATATATATACTGTATATATGCATACACATATATACATATTATATATATATATATATATATATATATATATATATATATATATATATATATATATAGTATATATATATATATATATATATATATATATATTATATATATATATATATACCTCCCAGTTTATCCACGTATGTGGCCATCGTGGGATTATAACCAGAACAAAAGGTATTTGAAAGGAGACTTGAGAAGTGTCTAGGCGAATTTTACTTCGAATTTTGTTGCTGTTGATGTTACAACCATCTAATAATATTTCCTTGCAGGAAAAGGAGTTGTTGAAAACTGCAGAGGTTCTCAACAGGACTTCCAGTTCCTAAATGTATCTTCATTGGCAGTGGGAGATATAGACCCTTTTGTCTACTGTCATTAGACGTTTAGTATGCACCCACACACACAAACATACATACACTTAAACAATTAGCCTAAATGATAGTATATTCCAGGTATGACAGTTTAATTGAAACATGAAAATATCTAATAAACACCTGGAAATTTGCGCACCCAAATCTCTGTATTGACAAACTGAGGCAAAGGCATGGAAGGACCTCTGGACTCTGCCTTACCAACACAGACGTGTTCTTAAGCTAGTTCAGAAGTTAATGCTGAAACACCTTACTGATTTAAACCAGAGATATTTCTGCTTTTAAATCCTTATTGCCTCTTCCTTCCAGGTCATAGCTAGCCAGACACTTCAGTCCACAATCAGGACTTGTAGCACTCTCTCTCTCTCTCTCCCTCTCTCTCTCTCTCTCTCTCTCTCTCTCTCTCTCTCTCTCTCTCTCTCTCTCTCTCTCTCTTAAGACTGTTGTCTGTCGGCAGCTCTGAGATTCCGTGGACGTTTTGTGGTCGCCAAGGAAGGAATTATGTTTTCAGCAAGACAAAATAAAATCTAAATTTTGTATCAACATTTATATATAGAGTCAATGCAACGAGATGAAATCCATCTCACGAAACTGATGCTTAAACAGGAGACATGGAACCTGTGCTGTTGGCGTCGTCAGTACACTGACATCTCTATATTTTCTTGTCAAGTCTCACCTCTGAGGTCTCCTCAGTTCTCGAGGCCTACAGTACTTGCTCCCCATCTCCTGAGTTTTCACATCCTTATAGTCTCGATTGCTTTTAGAAACTGAGGATTTGGTATGTGTCTTCAGCTGGATTCCTCCCTGCCGATTGAAAGGGAAAGTGGGGGGGGGAGTTCAGCAATAACCACATACACAGGGGGAGAGCTGTATGCCCCTGTACATATGAGTAGTCCCATGTTATAAGCCACATCTAACTTCTCCAAGTTCGTTGTACGGGAAGATTGATAAATTTGACAGGCATAATCAGACTTGCTTAAACACAGATATAAAAATCCTAAGTAGAGTTTTTCAGTGTGCACCCCCTTCAGAGTGTGATACAGCCTTCAGTACATTCAGTGCCTGTTCAGTCCAACTGGCGAGGTCATTTATATCCTTCTGCAGCAGTAGATCAGCTGCAACAGAGAGCGAAGTCATCTGCAAATGATGACCCTGGACCCCAGTTGATGGCCATTGCAAATAGAGTAACACTTAGCAAGCTACCTTGTGGGACACCTTCTGCTTGCAAGCAGGATAAGGAAAATGCTGATCCTACGCCAGGTTTTAAGTGATGATCTGATAAAAATCCTTTATTATGAAATAATACACAATACCTCAAATGCCCCAAGAAGCCAACTGCTTTAAGTAACCCTACCTCCAATTGGTACGGCCAGCTTTCTGAATCTCAAAGAGTATTCCAGTGAGTTGCTCCTGGATGGCATAAACCTTTCGGATCTCTCAAGATAACATTGATAATAGTGATCTAAAATACTTCTGTTCTTTCAAAAGCCAAATTTCCTATTGGATAAAAGATTTTCTGTTACCAGATACCAGACCACTCTGTTGTTACTGACCGTCCTTTCAAACCGCTTGCATAGACAGTTTGCAAAAGCTATCGACCTGTAATTCTGATAGTCAATTTGACTCCAGAACAATGCGGAAGTGAAAATAACCTAACACTTGAGGTCAACTATTAATTACATCAAGATTATAAAGCCAACAGACATATAAAGCAAAACAAGGGAAGATCAGTGAAAGTCAGTGTAATCAATTAATTTTAAAAAGTTAACAGACACAGAAGAATCACACCATGTAGAGTATACAACCCAGTGTAGGTCATTCTTTGTTAAATAGTCTTCAGTCATATAAGAAGTCACTGAAAAGTTATATTCATTCACTGAATAAGCTGTACCCAACACATAATTTAATATTACACTATACTATGCATAGACCATTTCAAATGACCTTAAAATTATATCCTTAAGTTCAGAGTTCCTGGAATGATATTATGTGTTCTGGATTGAAGAATACGCAGCTCTTATGACAGCTAGACTTCCAACTGTTCAAGACTTTAGAGCCTTATGCAATAAATGCTTAAATACCTCTCAATAACAAAATAAACTTTGTACAGTAAAAGGGATGGGAGGGGTTGCAACTAGAGGAAGAAGGGACGCTGCAAAGGACCTGTGGGAATGCCTACAGTGCCCCCACTGAGGTGCACTGGCGGCACTACCCCACCCCCTGTGGGGACCGTGGTTAGGGTGAGGTCAGGTTGGCTGACCCACCAGTCGTATTACTGAGAAACTGCCACGTTATGTATGAGAGAGAGAGAGAGAGAGAGAGAGAGAGAGAGAGAGAGAGAGAGAGAGAGAGAGAGAGAGAGAGACCAAATACACGGTGGAGTTGGGGGGGGTGGGGCGGGGGGAGTTCCACTGACAGACGTGATTACATGAAATCTCAAGACAGAGCAGATAATTCACTGAAGGGAATTCACTTCAGTCCTTTATTATTATTATTATTATTATTATTATTATTATTATTATTATTATTATTATTATTATTATTATTATTATTATTATTATTATTATTATTTCCCGCCGAGATCTAAAAAGAGGCGACGCAATTGTTTCCTGTAGATATTTGGCCTGACACTTTGACCTCCAAGAAGAGGAACCGGAGGGAGGGAGGGTTGTCGGAACTGCCAATCTATATTAGATGCTTTTTAAAGTCAATGAATTCCAGAGAGTTTTTTCTTATTTGAAGTCAACTGCAGTCAGGTCAGAAACCTAGTTTAGTAATAAATTTACAATGATGATATCATTCTATGCTCAGAACTGCAGGGTTCTTGTCCAAAATACGATATGATGCATTTCATTTTGTTGGCCTGCCTGGGTCTTCAAATCATCTATGACGGGCGGCGGCATTTTCGCTCTGGGGGAGGACTGTAGGCAAGTTAGTTTTCATTGTCTTCCCTTACAATGAATTTTGGGTCATTTTTCCCTTACATGAAATCCTCATTTCCAACTGAAGGTGAATTTAGTTATCCCTAAAGACTCTTCATTTTAAATTATGAAAAAAAGATGGGAATAATAATAATCTGACTGGTTTCCTCACCCATCTGTGAAAATGTAGTGGTCCACTTGCGCTGATTTTCTTAGGTGGCCAATAGGTGGCGTTCACGACTTGCTTATAGTTAAAATTGCTGTCAATTTTTGGTGGAGAAAGGACCGCATGGTGACCACGTGGCCGCCTCAGAGTACACGGAGACTTGAAGACGAAACTGAAATCCGATTTCATTCATTATTTTGATACAATTCAATATCTGAGATACTGAATGGAAATGTCTCAATTATCACTTGTTTAAGCAGGAGGCTAAAACTGAGCCAAAAAATGTCACGTAATGTAGCCTTTGAACACATGATAATTTCCTGTAATCACATGACCATTACAGTATATTTTCATGTGGATGAAACTGAATCAGGACAAATGAATAACTCCGATATGGATGCCCATGTCGTTGCCTTGCAACAGAAGGCTCTTATAAAGCAGGAGAGGTATCCGCCCTTATTGCAATATTGCAGATGGAGGTGCAGTGTGAAATATGATGATATTAGGGGTAATGAGGTAACGTTGCAATTACTGCAAAACCAGTATAAAACAGCAAAATAATCTTCCCTTCTAACTGGATACAATAATGTTTATTGGCTTCTAATGATGAATGCTTTCGAAATTACAATCTTTTGCAATTTGCTGGCGACAGGGAATGTTGAAAGCAGGAAAAATTCGTCCACATAACAGAATATAGTTCTAGCTTTTTTTTATTTGTGGAAGCAAACCAGCTTTAATTGGAAACAGGATAAAATGTAGTCTGATGGACCTTAAAAGCCTTGCATGCATGCATGCATAATTGGCTTTTATTAAAATGTTTGTAATATTGCAATGTTGCAAGCAAGGCTAAATTCTTGAAAATAACAGGTCTATATATAGCCTTTTGCTTTTTATAGGAGCTTGCAAATTTTATTTGAAATGAGATCGAATGTAATCTCTCGGATTTTGGAAGTTGCAAAACCAACTATAGAAGCATCAAATTGGAAAAAAGGCATTCTACTGGGACTCTAATGACAAATATGCATACGAAATCACAATACAAAGCAATTTGCTTGCAATTCGGCAAGGTTGCAAACAAACTCACAACATACAAAATAGCAAGACAATTGGGGTGCTTTTGGGGAACGAACCCGATTTTGCTTCAGACTAAAGAAAGGGAAAGCAAAATGCAGGAGAAACTTTAATATATTGCAACTTTCTGTTGCAAATCCGGCAGAAGTCATCGAAATAGCAAGGCTGCAGCCTTTGGAAATTTTTTTATGGGCCAAAATGATATCTCCTTCAAACTGGATACCAATTTTTGAGGGGCCACAACGACTTTTCCTTCAAAGCTGATAAAGTACAAATGAGTGTTCTTCTAATGAGTATGCACGGAAGTTTGCAATATGTTTCAATATCCTTGCAATATGGCAAAGTTGCAAGCAATAAAAAATGCAAAGTAGCAGCCTTATCATGATGTCTTCTGGGAGCAAGCCAACTATTAATTTTTTTAACAAAATGTAGTCTAATATTATCTGTGCATGGAAAGTTGCAATATATTGCAATTTCATTGCAATAAGGAATGTTTCCAACGAGGGAAAATTCACCAAAATGGCAAGGCTATTAACATAGCCTTTGGACTTTTGCTTCAAGCTTGATAAAATGCCGTATATTGA
Organism: Macrobrachium rosenbergii; assembly: GCA_039081455.1. Lineage (NCBI taxonomy): Eukaryota > Metazoa > Arthropoda > Malacostraca > Decapoda > Palaemonidae > Macrobrachium > Macrobrachium rosenbergii. The sequence goes on from JANJGK010009221.1 coordinate 11,541, forward strand.
CCTTCTAATCACGAATAAGCTACAGAAATTCCTATATATTGCAATCCCCTTGCAATGTGACAATGTTGCAAGCCAGGCAAAGTTCGCAAGAATGACAAGGATATAGGCTAAAGATTTTTCTTTGTCGAAAAACCAAATTGTCCTTCAGACTGGATCATTAATGTGCATACGAAATTGCAATATATTGTATTTTCCTTGCAACAAGGCAATGTTGTAATCAAACCAAGATTCGTCAGAAAGCAAAGCTATAGCCTAAGGATTTGTTCGTAAGCCAAATGGCCCGCCATTGACGACTATACATTGCATTCGAAGTTGCATAATACTACTGATTTAGGGCGTAAGGCTCCCACAATCCCTTAAGGCAGCTTTGCCTCAATCCTCTAAATAGTGTCAAACTAATGAACGGTCATTCTCAGTAATCAGGAAGAATAAAAAGAAAGTTTGCCCTCAGTATTATCAGTCAACTCTTTCAGAATGATATTAAAGTTAAGTGATAGGTATTTTCAAGCTGGAAATGTTTATATTGCAATGTGATTTGCTTGGAAAAAAATATTATTCCAACATGTTTCATTCATCATTACTATACTTGATCCGTTCATTGACAATCCTCTTCATATGACTACAATGGTCCTTCCTACCTTGAGCATTGCCCAAAACTTTTCAGATAATTTGGTCTCATAAAATGAAGATTCCTTTGCACATCGATTTCTACAGGTGCGTTGAGGAAGCATCTGTACTCGATCTGCTCATGGATATTAATAATATATCTCATACATTTTAAATATAGTTTGTTAATCTTGAATGATATAGAGCATGCTTATTTTCGAAGAATATCCTAAACAAAAGTCGTTAAAAGGTATATTTGTTTCCTGCGTGTGCTTGGTCAGAGTGAAACATGGCAGGAAGGAAGGACCTTCTTCAGAAGAGTTGTCGGAATTGCCAATATATTTTTAGCCTTTAAAGCAGATGAATTAAAGGCAGTTTGGTATTTCACACAGTCTGTAGTAAGTTCAGAAACCCGAAGTTAAGTCAATCACTTTTGACTCGATTGTTTTTTGCTCAGAACTGCAGTGTTCTTGTCCAAAATACAATGTTAAATTTCGTGTTGTTGGCATGCCTGGGTCTTCATATCGTCTATGACGGGCGGCGGCATTTTCGCTCTGGGGGAGGACTGTAGGCAAGTGGGTTTTCATCGTTTTCCCTGACGTCGAATTTCGAGTTATTTTTCCTTTACATGAAATACTCGTTTCCAGCTGAAGGTGAATTTAGTTATCCCTAAAGACTCATCATTTTAAATTATGAGAAAAAGATGGACATAAGAATAATCTAACTGTTTTCCTCACCCATCTGTGAAAATGCAGTTGTTCATTTGCGCTGATTTTCTTAGGGGGCCAATAGATGGCGTTCACGACTTGCTTATAGTCAAAATTGCAGTACATTTTTGGGTGGAGGAAGGACCGCATGGGGACCACGTGCCCGCCTTAGAGTATACGGAGAGTTGAAGACATAGGCCTAATTAAAGTACGATTTCATTAATAGATCATTTTGATACCATTTCATAGCATAATAGGTGGAAAATTCCCAATTTTCGTTGATTTAGTTGAGAGTCTGAAACTGAACTCATACTGAAACGTAATGTAGCCTTTGAACACATGACAGCTTCCTGTAATCACATAATCATTACAGTTTAGTTTCATGTGGATGAAACTGAATCAAGACAAATGAGTAACTCCGATATGTATACCCAAATCATTGCCTGACCAAAGAAGGGCCTAAAGATACCATGCAGTCATTTGATGGAAGAATTCCCATCCCAGAATGCTCCTATAAGGACAACAAACATCCGCCCTCACTGCAATGTTGCAGATGGAGGTGCAATGTAAAGTATGATGATATTAGGGGTAATGAGGTATTGTTGCAATTATTGCAAAATCAGTATAAAACTGCAAAACAATTTCTCCTTCTAACTGGATGTTTTTTGGCTTCTAATGATGAGTGTTTTCGAAACTACAATGTTTTGCAATCGTAGCAACAGGCAATGTTGAAAGCAAGGATTTCTTTTCTGGAAGCAAGCCATCTTTACTTTGAATTTGGATAAAATGCAGTCCACTAAGGCTTAAATGGCTTGCATGCATGCATAACTCGCTTTTATTCAAATGAGTTTGTAACAGTGCAGTGTTGCAATCAAAGCTAAGTTAATGAAAATATCAGGTCTACAGCCTTAGGTTTTTTCTAAAGGACCAAACAAATTTTACTTGATTTTGGATAGAATGTAGTTCATTGAATTTTGGGAGTTCAAAACCGACTTTTGAAGTTTTGAACTGAATAAAAGGCAGTCTACTGGGACTCTCATGACAAATATGCATTCGAAATCAAAATATATTGCAATTTGCTTGCAATATGGGAAGGTTGCAGGCAAACTCATGACATAAAAAATAGCAAGACAATTAGGGTGTTTTTGGGGGAACGTACCCTTTTGCTTCAAACTAAAAAAAGGGAAATCAAAATGCAGTCGAAATTGTAGTAAATTGCAACTTTCTTGCATTATTGCAATGTTGCAGGAGGTCCGGCAAAATTCATCAAAATACCAAGACTGCAGCCTTTGGCGACTTTTTAGGGGCCGCAACGACTTTTCCTTCAATCAGAATAAAATACAAACTAGTGCATGGAAGTTTGCAATATGCCTCAGTATCTTTGCAATATGGCAATGTTGCAAGAAATTAAAAAATGCAAAGTATCAACCTTATCATGATGTTTCCTGGGAGTAAACCAGTGATTTCTTTTTTTGAATAAAATTCAGTCTAATGTTCTCTATGCATGGAAAGTTGCAATTTATTGCAACTTCCTTGCAACAAGGAATTTTCCAGCAAGGGATAATTCGCCAAAATGTCAAGGCTGTAGCCTTGGGACTTTTCCTCTTGGCAAAGAAACTTTTGATTCGGGCTTGATAAAATGCAATATGCTGACATTCTGATCACGAATATACATGAGAATTTGCAACATATTGCAATGCCCTTGCAATACAGCAATGTTGCAAGCAGGCAACATTGGCAAGAATAGCAAGGATATACACCAAGGATTTTTTCGTCGAACAAACCCACTTTTCCTTCAGACTGGATCATTGATATGCTTACGAAACTGCAATATATCGCGATTTCCTTGCAATACGGCAATGTTGCAATCAGACCAAGATTCGTCAGAAAGCAAAGCTACAGCCTAAGGAAGGAATATAGTTTAGGCCACAGGCCAAGCACTGGGACCTAAGAGATCACTCAGCACTGGAAAGGAAATTGAGAGGAGAAAGGTTTGAAAGGGGTAACAGGAGGATGACCTCCCAGTTGCACTATGAATCAATTGTTAGGAGAGGGTGGATAGCAAGCCATGGAAGAAAGAGAATATGAAAGGAGGCACAGTAAAAGGAATGAAAGGGGTTATAGCAGTTAGGGGCCATGGAAGGGACACTGCAAAGAACCTCAAGTAATGCCTACAGTGCACCTATGGGCTATGGTTATCTTGAGGTTAAAAAGGTTTTAAATTAGGTGCAGTTTGTGTCAAAGAGGAGATAATTATTATTCTTCCAATGTGTGTTGCTGTCATCATAAGCTACATTCCAACCACTCTGTGCAAATTCCTGTTCTCATTGCAACCACAGACAGTCCTTCCTACCTTCGACATTGCCTGGAGGTTCTCAGATATTTTGGTTTCATAAAATGATGAAGCAGAAATTCATCAGTTTCAGCAGATGAGTTGAGGAAGAATCTCTATTTGATCTGTTTATGATGAATACTGGAAATATATCTTCAACACTAACAATATAGTTTGTTGATCTTGAAGGATTTTTATTATGTAAATAATGATACATCATTCTTTGTACTTATATGTCTATTTTCACAAGATTACTCCTCAACCCCCCCTCCACCACCCCCCAAAATGACAACTGTTAAAGGCATGACTTTGTCCCCTGCATGCATTTGGGGTCGGGGTAAAACACGCCACGATCGTTATGTCTACGAACAGTAACTGCAGAGTTGTCGGAACTGCCAATCTATGCGGCTTCTAAAGCAGGTGGATTCAAGATATTTTATCATTTCCAAGTAGTCTGTAGTCAGTTCAGAAATCTCAGTTTCAAATCATTGACTTTTTATTCAATTGTCTCATGCTGAGAACTGTGATATTAGTGTTCAAAATGCGGTGCTGAATCTGATTATGTTGGTGTGCCTGCATCTTCTTCATGTCGTCTATGGTTCTCGTCTCATTTTTCTTTTCATGAATGATTTATTACCAATTGGTATTTCATTTACTTATCTCAACACAATTATCATCTCATATAATGAGGGAAAGCTTCTCATAGAGATAATTAGGTAGATTTCACGCCCATCTTGGAAGATGCAGTTGTTCACCTGCGCTGATTTTCTTAGGTAGCCAATAGGTGGCGACAACGACTTGCTTATAGTCAAAATTGCTGTACATTTTTTGGTGGAGAAAGGACCGCATGGGGACCACGTGGCCGCCTTAGAATATAGGGAGACTTGAAGACGAAACTGAAATCCGATTTCACTCATTATTTTGATACAGTTTTCTGAGATAATGAATGGAAAAGTCCCATTGGTCGCTTCTTAAGATAGAAGAATGAAAATGAACTCAAAATGAAACGAAATATTTAGCCATTGAACACATTATTAACTCCCTATAATCACATGACCTACAGTTGTTTCCTCTGTATAAAACTGATTCAAGACTGTAAATAAAGAGGACTATATTTGTACCCATTTGATTAACCTACAAAATAAGGTTGTGAAAATGACCTGCAATCATTTCATTTCACTTCATTTCTCGTTCTCAGAGTGTTATCATAATGCACAATTTATATACATCAAAATAGCAAGGTCAAATGATGCTATATTAATGGGGTATTTATAAGTGAACTGAGGACCAGAGAGAGAAAGAGAGAGAGAGAGAGAGAGAGAGAGAGAGAGAGAGAGAGAGAGAGAGAGAGAGAGAGAGAGAGAGAGAGGTAGCCATTCGTGAAACACTCATTACATGTTCTATCCATCTATCTATCTCTGACTTTTTATTGAGCAGCAAGAAACATTATTGGTGTCGGTGAATCTATATGTTAAATGATATTATGGAAAAATAATGACAAACACATGTGAATAATAATAATAATAATAATAATAATAATAATAATAATAATAATAATAATAATAATAATAATAATAATAATAATAATAATAATAATAATGAACCAAACAAAAACTTCTTTCAGTTTTCTTCTGAAGATGGAAAGAGAAACCCACAAGATTCCTGTATGTAACTTGTTTACTTGTAAATATTTACATATTACTTTAATCTCGAGGTCTTTCAGGTCACAGTTAGGACCTGAAAGACCTCGAGATTAAAGTAATATGTAAATATTTACAAGTAAACAAGTTGGGTATACACAGGAATCTTGTGGGTTTCTCTTTCGATAATAATAATAATAATAATAATAATAATAATAATAATAATAATAATAATAATAATAATAATAATAATAATAATAATAATAATAAGGCAAAGAACCACAATTTCTCCTTACAGTTATCAGAATAAATGTAAGAAATTTTGAGAGAGAGAGAGAGAGAGAGAGAGAGAGAGAGAGAGAGAGAGAGAGAGAGAGAGAGAGAGACCACCCCCTTCCTGTGGTTGACTTTTCAGAAAACATATATATAATTCACCGACCACATTTTTGCAACGAAGTGACCACGCCTCATGGCCACAGAAAGTGAGTTATCTCTATTGAAAGTGATCTATAAACACTCAACACCTGATATAGACACCTTCAATAGGAGGGAGTCTAAGAGACGTCTCCCCATATATTAGGTGATACTCCATAACGGTATTATTATTATTATTATTATTATTATTATTATTATTATTATTATTCAGAAGATGAAGAACCCTATTCATAAGGAACAAGAAGCCCACTAAACGGGCCACTGACTTGAAATTGAAGCTTCCAAAGAATATTAAGGAGTTTATTTGAAAGAAGAAATATTTCATATTTAACGATATCTTATAATTATTCCTTCCTCTTGGTAGCATACAAGAATGTGCTTTGTTTTTTAAATTTATTCAACCTGGAGCATTAATGATTTAGGAAAATGTCATTAACACTGCTGTTTGTTTTCGTTCTACAATAAATGAAAATTTGATTACATTTGACTTCAAAAGGCGATGCTGGAATGATCTAAAAGTTTCGAAAATTTTCCAGCTCCTGGAAGGACGAGAGAGAGAAATCATTGGCTCATGCGCCCAACGCTGCTATGGCTCAGAAAAATGCAAATTTCAAAGTTTCCAAAAACAAAATCTGAGTAAAAACAAGGCGAAGAGTTTACAGATGGATTCAGTGGACAATTTTATGCTCATGAAAATATGGACTACATGGCGGAGGAGCAGAATGGAGTCGACGACGTTCCAGCCTTAGGCGATTTATAAAGCGGGAATGTTTTTAATACTGTCACGTTTGGGACTAAGTTCTGCGCTCAAGATAAGCACGGACAGGAATCAGGAGGAGAGGAGGACCCTGGACTAGAGACTTTCGAGGACTTACACGAGAAGAAAGCAGAGAGAGAGAGAGAGAGAGCACGGACAGGAATCAGGAGGAGAGGAGGACCCTAGAATAGAGACTTTCGAGGACTTTCACGAGAAGAAAGCAGAGAGAGAGAGAGAGAGAGAGAGAGAGGAGATTCGTAATGCCAGAACTACCATCTGGATCAACAGATCGGTGAAGTCTCAAAGGAATCAAGAGGACTTTTCGCCGCCTTCGAATCCTTCCTTGAGTCAGTCACCAGCTCCTGGAGGCACGAGAGAGACGCCATGTATATCAGGAAAGGAAAGCAAAGAAGTGGTTGCAGCGATGCTGAAATGGCCTAAAACCTTCGGAGTCTTCCTTGAAAGAACTTCAGAATCCTTCGGTCTCAGCTCCTGGAAGGGCGAGAGAGAAGAAGAGCCATTCGCGGATGCCCCCAGCGCTAGAGCTCAGTGGAACTCCAACTTCAGAGTCTCCAGAAGCAAGCTCCGAAATCCTTCGAGTCTCCTTGAAGCCTTCGGAGGTTTGGTGTCATATTCGAAAAGTAGGGATAAGGAGGGTCTGAACCACAAGGCAGAGGGGCCCGAAGGCGCCCTAAGGATGCCTTCCCTTGAAGGCACCCTTGACTGGGGAAGTTCCTCCTCAGAGGCTGCTTCCCTGGAGGTAGGCAGGTTTCCTGCCAGGCTGGGGAAGCGGGCCTGAGGAGGGCCTGAACCACAAGGCTGAGGGGCCCCAAGGTGCCCTAAGGAAGCCTTCCCTTGAAGGCAGCCTTGAGTGGGGAAGATCCTCCTCAGAGGCTGCTTCCCTGGAGGTAGGCAGGTTTCCTGCCAGGCTGGGGAAGCGGGCCTGTGGAGGGCCTGAACCACAAGGGTGAGTGGCCCCAAGGCGACCTAGGGAAGCCTTCCCTTGAAGGCAGCCTTGAGTGGGGAAGATCCTCCTCAGAGGCTGCTTCCCTGAAGGTAGGCAGGTTTCCTGCCATGCTGGGGAAGCGGGCCTGAGGAGGGCCTGAACCACAAGGGTGAGTGGCCCAAAGGCGCCCTAGGGAAGCCTTCCCTTGAAGGCAGCCTTGAGTGGGGAAGATCCTCCTCAGAGGCTGCTTCCCTGGAGGTAGGCAGGTTTCCTGCCAGGCTTGGGAAGCGGGCCTGGGGGAGGGCCTGAACCACAGGGGTGAATTGCCCCAAGGCGCCCTAGGGAAGCCTTCCCTTGAAGGCAGCCTTGAGTGGGGAAGATCCTCCTCAGAGGCTGCTTCCCTGGAGGTCAGGCTGGGGAAGCGGGCCTGGGGAGGGCCTGAACCACAGGGGTGAATGGCCCCAAGGCTACCTAGGGAAGCCTTCCCTTGAAGGCAGCCTTGAGTGGGGAAGATCCTCCTCAGAGGCTGCTTCCCTGGAGGTAGGCAGGTTTCCTGCCAGGCTGGGGAAGCGGGCCTGGGGGAGGGCCTGAACCACAGGGGTGAATGGCCCCAAGGCACCCTAGGGAAGCCTTCCCTTGAAGGCAGCCTTGAGTGGGGAAGATCCTCCTCAGAGGCTGCTTCCCTGGAGGTAGGCAGGTTTCCTGCCAGGCTTGGGAAGCGGGCCTGGGGGAGGGCCTGAACCACAGGGGTGAGTGGCCCCAAGGCACCCTAGGGAAGCCTTCCCTTGAAGGCAGCCTTGAGTGGGGAAGATCCTCCTCAGAGGCTGCTTCCCTGAAGGTAGGCAGGTTTCCTGCCATGCTGGGGAAGCGGGCCTGGGGGAGGGCCTGAACCACAGGGGTGAATGGCCCCAAGGCGCCCTAGGGAAACCTTCTCTTGAAGGCAGCCTTGAGTGGGGAAGATCCTCCTCAGAGGCTGCTTCCCTGGAGGTAGGCAGGTTTCCTGCCAGGCTGGGGAAGCGGGCCTGGGGGAGGGCCTGAACCACAAGGGTGAATGGCCCCAAGGCTACCTAGGGAAGCCTTCCCTTGAAGGCAGCCTTGAGTGGGGAAGATCCTCCTCAGAGGCTGCTTCCCTGAAGGTAGGCAGGTTTCCTGCCAGGCTGGGGAAGCGGGCCTGGGGGAGGGCCTGAACCACAGGGGTGAATGGCCCCAAGGTGCCCTAGGGAAGCCTTCCCTTGAAGGCAGCCTTGAGTGGGGAAGATCCTCCTCAGAGGCTGCTTCCCTGAAGGTAGGCAGGTTTCCTGCCAGGCTGTGGAAGCGGGCCTGGGGGAGGGCCTGAACCACAGGGGTGAATGGCCCCAAGGCGCCCTAGGGAAGCCTTCCCTTGAAGGCAGCCTTGAGTGGGGAAGATCCTCCTCAGAGGCTGCTTCCCTGGAGGTAGGCAGGTTTCCTGCCAGGCTTGGGAAGCGGGCCTGGGGAGGACCTGAACCACCAAGGTGGGGCAACCCAAGGCAGGAAGGACCTCCTCAGATTCTCTGATGACGTCATCAGGTGAGGAGAAAAGGAAAGTAAGGAAAAATATGCTTTTTCTTCTCACGTGATAATTATGACGTCATTACAAACGCTTTTAATAATAATAATAATAATAATAATAATAATAATAAAAATAATAATAATAATAATAATAATAATAATAATAATAAGGCAACTGAGGGAGAGATAAAGTGTGAGTGAGCGTCAGCCTAACAAGTGTCAGTCTTGCATTCGTCAGTCTAACGAGTGTCTGTGAGCATTAGTTTTGCATGTGTCAGTCTAATGAGCATCAGTCTAATGAGTAAGTTTAACAAGAGTCAGTCTAATGAGAGTCCGTCTAGCAAGTGCCAGTAATGAGAGCCAGTCTAACAAGTCAATCTAATGAGAGTCGGTCTGACAAGCGTCAGTCTAATGAGAATCAGTCTAACAAGTGCCAGTCTAATGAGAGTAGTCTAATGAGAGCCAGTCTCAGTAGTGTCAGCCTGATGAGCATCAGTCTAATGAGAGTCCGTCTATCAAGTGTCGGTTTCATGAGAGCCCGTCTAACAAGTGTCATTCTAATGAGAGTCAGTCTAACAAGTGTCAGTCTAATGAGCATCAGTCTAATGAGAGTCAGTCTAACAAGTGTCAGTTCAACAAGTGTCAGTCTAATGAGAGTCAGTCTGATGAGCATCAGTCTAAATAAAGGCAGTCTAACAAGTGTCATTCTAACGAGAGTCAATCTAACAAGTGTCATTTAGTCTAACAAGTGTCAGTCTAATGAGAATCAGTCTAACCAGCATAAGTGTGTCAGTCTTGCGAGCATCAGTCTACCAAGCATTATTCGAACGAGCGTCAGTCCAACGAGCGTCATCCTTGCGAACGTCAGTCCAACGAGCGTCAGTCTTACGAGCGTCAGTCTTACGAGCGTCAGTGAGCGTCAGTCTTGCATGAGTCAATCCAACGAGTGTCAGTAAGCATCAGTCTTGCGAGAGTCAGTCCAACGAGCGTCAGTGAGCGTCAGTCCAGCGAGCGTCAGTGATCGTCAGTCTTGCGAGCGTCAGTCCAACGAGCGTTAGTGAGCGTCAGACCAACGAGCGTCAGTCTTGTGGGAGTCATTCTTGCGAGCGTCAGTCCAACGAGCGTCAGGGAGCGTCAATCTTGCGAGCGTCAGTTCAACAAGCGTCAGTGAGCGTCAGTCTTGCGAGCGCCAGCGAACGCTAGTGAGCGTCAGAGAGAGAGAGAAAGAGAGGTCATGGAGGGCAGGTAAGTTATTACAGGCCTCTGTGATTCTTCTTCTTCTTCTTTTATCGGTTGATTTCCTCAGGAGAGACAAAACTCTCTCTCTCTCTCTCTCTCTGAGCAGCTTAGACGCAGCTTTGCTGTTTGTATTTTCATTCATAAAGTGAGGCTGAATGGTTCTGAATGGAAAATTCACATGACTCTCCATAGGCAGTCTTTTGTTTTTAATTCTCCTGCTTTTGGAGCATGGATGGGGTTATATTTACATATATGCATCTTCATAATATTCCTGCAGCATTATTTAGTAAACTTAAAAGTCTTCCTTGAAGGGCTCTCTTTGCATTCAGCTGCATTGAACTGTTGGCCAGAAATGATATATAATATTCAAGGCGAAGCCACACACGCATACATACATACATACATACATACATACATACATACATACATACATACAATACATACCTACATACGTACATTCACGCAGACAGCCTCTCTCCATCTCCAGAGTCTCATAAATCGCAGTGAAGGCGAGGCGGTCGCTTTGTGGAGGTGATATATATAATAGTCATCATGATTTTCTCTCAGTTAAATTGAATGAAGGGAAATGAAGAAAACTCCTGCGAATGTATTCGAAATGGAGGGTCGGTGAGTGTTCCTTGTAGCGGGGTGTCATTCCGTTTGATGACACCGCTTCCCAAACTGAGTGACATCAAATCTCTCTCTCTCTCTCTCTCTCTCTCTCTCTCTCTCTCTCTCTCTCTCGAAGAGAGAAAGGCTTCGGAAGGGTCTTGTCAACTTCCTCATACTGAATTTATATATATATATATATATATATATATATATATATATATATATATATTATATATATATATATATATATATATATATATTTTATATATATATATATATATATATATATATATATATATATATATATATATATATGTGTGTGTGTGT
>JANJGK010009222.1:0-7500 GCA_039081455.1 Macrobrachium rosenbergii
TTACCCAAAGCATCGTAGATTGGTCCTAATGACATATATCTAAGTACCTTGGATATACTAGCTAAATCTGTTTCATCATCATCAAATTCATCCTTCCTTCCAACAACAATTCCTACAGCTTTCATATCTGTCGTCACTCTGTCTATAGCTTCTTCTACTCTAGTGGCTAAAACTAAGTGATTACCCTCATATTTCTGATGATGGAAAGTTCCTATGTTGTACCATGGATCTTTCTGTGCTTCTGGTTGCCAAAACTGTAAGCACTGTTTCTTGAATTCGTTAAACAGAGTAATTATCCTAAAAAGTACTGAATGAAGAACTCTATGTGCATCACCATGTTCCATACTAACATACAAGAATGCTTCATCTATTTTCTTTCTCTCATCTGTGATACCAGCAGCTGAAATTCTGCTTTCTGTGTCTGCCAACCATTGATTTACACCATATTCTTCTAATCTACTTTTATCTACATTACTTGGGTCTACCGTTCCACAAAATCTAGTGGCTTGGGTGATTATTGCAGCTTGCGCCATGGTGTAGCCGCTAGGTACAATTGAACTTATTGGGTTAGTGGTTACAACTGAAGGGTTAGGCGCACTAGTTATCGGTGAACTATGTGGGGGACCCTGACTATGAGAACGTCTGGGTCTAGTATTACTAGGATCAATTTGTCTAGAAAGTCGTTCAGGTACAGGTCTTAGGTTATATTGAGTCTGGTCTTCGCCTCTTGTCTGTTGCAGTCGGGAAATTACTTCATCAAAAGATTCATTCATATTAACTCATAAAATATTCAATGATTCCAAGAATGAAAAATGAATAAAAAAAAATTTGAGAAGCAGGTACTTACTTCAGTTTCATGTTGCCTAAATTCTTAGTGCCTATATTCCACTTCAATTGCAATTCAAATTTTTCCTAACTCATTTCTTCATAGGACTCTCTCACAATCTGAAAAAGTCTGATATTAGTATTTATGTATACAATTGTTTGGGTTCCACTGCAAAATGCTGCGCCAAGTGTGTAACAAAAAAAATATTATGATAGAATAATTTAAACAGAATTGTCTCTATCACCAAGTGAACGAAAATTTCTATTTCGTAAGAAAAAAATTACTAAATATAAAAAAAAAAACTATTTCCTTCGTACAACAATAAGGAAATATTATTCAGATAACTACTTAAATTATTTGTTTAAAAAAAATTATTTGCGCACTGCAGGGAAAAATAATTATATAAAAATTTCACGCACACGAAAAAAAAATTTAATTTACAGAGAAAAAAAATTCTCTTGCTAATTCCCCGATACCAGGAATGAATGTTTACTATTCAATTAGCTTCGTGTCGCCTTGCACTTGAAGATCGCGCTGATTGCATTTGAGCGCAATTTGTCGTTAGCATCCAGCGATAATTCGGCACAGCTCGGCCTACTTCCAGTCTGTTACTCGCTGAATTTGTGGAAGAAAAAAAAATTTGGAATCCCTTCCAAATTGTTATTATCGATAGTGGAAATATACCAGTCACCCGTGTCTCTTCTCCTGTTGATTGAAGACGCGAACTTCACCTCGGGTCATTGGCTTCCAAAACTGTATCACCGCTCCGATTGCTTCACTATCGTCCGTCGCCGTCTTCCGCTCTCGTTCGTCGCCATCGTCGTCACTGCTCTGCTACCACTACCTTTCGCTAAGTCTCCCTTTTAGCGACCAGAAATTTTGGGAATTTTGTGTATTTAAGTCCGTACACGATAGAAAAGTTCACTGAACTGACTTAGATATTAGCGACTTTCATACGTCTGCCAACACTGTTTGTTTTCGTCTTCTCCACTGCTGCGATCGGCGAAGTTTAGGGCGAGTTGCCGATTCTTTCGTAAATTTCGTTATACTTCTTATAAAAATCACCACTGATCTATGCCGCGATTATTACTATGGTTCTTATTAGGGTCATATATAATCATTAAACTGAATTTGTTGTTGATCTTATGCGAACGTCCGGACTACTTCAAACTGACAGAGATTTACCGCTGTCAATTTTTCACTCCGATCGACACATAAAGTCTCACTGCTTCGTGGAATATTTCGTTCTGCTTCGTTTCCTTCTGCTACCTTCTAATGCTGTATTGGTATTTCTAGTGCTGAAGACCGTCTTGAAATTATTTGCGCTGTTAAATTGAGAGTTAGTTTTAGCGCAGTCACTGCTCACTCTCTGTAAATTTCTCTAGGGCCGTGAACATTTATTGTTTTTCAAATGTGCGCTGGGTGAAATCCATCCCACCGCTTCTGCCACCAGTTATATGTTGCGCATACGCACTTTTTATGTTGTGGTATGCGCTCCCAAGTATGAATGACACTGCTTCCTTTATTGTGTTGATGTTCTGTTAAAGTCGAGAACTCCGTTGCTTATAGGACGTAAGAAACTTGGTAAATAATTCTTCTCACACTTGGTAAATCTTGTCTTTTTAGGGGGGGGGGTGTTGAGTAGGATCGCCGGGTACTTTTTACTTAAATTTTATTCTTTAACACTAATCGTCACACGGCCAGCCACACTGGACTTAGAAATTTTTCTTGATGTCAGAGAGGAGAGCGACACAGATCTTATCCTAAAGGGATTCAAGTTAACTCTAACTAAAAATTGATCAGAATGAACTCTGGACCTATGTTGAATAAAACTCCGCCTCTTTGAGGACGGCTAGTCTAATCTTAATGGTTCAATTTCAACTCCCACTTTTGGCAAGGACAAATCAGGTCAATTTTGCTGACCTTTTCATTTATAGTTATTCTTCTAGCTCCTCCTTCCTTTCCCACATCTTGGAGGTTTGTTGTGGTTACACTTAATTTACTTGGTCTCATGGCTCATCATTTTAAACTATCAACATCGTCTCTCTCTCTCTCTCTCTCTCTCTCTCTCTCTCTCTCTCTCTCTCTCTCTCTCTCTCTCTCTCTCTCATAATCCCGATCAGTGAATTTCATACTTATTCACTGTAGAAATATTTTTTTTAAATTCACTGCATAACAAAACTTTTGTTTGTAAAAATTACCATTGAAAGAAAACACATTGTTAGCTACACAGAAGTTGATTATTTTTAGTGTTTTATAAACGCTGTCTCTTATATTCATTTCTTAAGCTACCACAATGTCTCCGTAAAAATCATGGTCGAGTGCAACCTATTCCTCAGGGTGCTTACAATAGGTTAGGTGAAGTTTTAGCCAAATACTTAGATGTTATTGCTCTAAAAGGAGATAAATTTGGGTTGACAGATGTGTTAGGGGGCTATGAACCCTATATATGTCCCATCGTATAGGATACCTTTTAAGATAAGAGAATGGGTTAGACAAGAGGTTAGCAAGTGGGAGAATGAAGGTATAGTTAGACCTAGCTCTTCACCATTTAATTTCCCTTTGTTAGCGGTGCCCAAGAAAGACGCTTCAATCCATGTATGTCTGGATCTCAGGAAATTAAATGAGAAAACCATCCCAGACAGATATCCGGTGGCATGTTTACCAGATTTGTTTGTGGAGATTGGAGGCAAGAATATTTATTCATCAGTTGACCTCATGCAAGGGTTTTTGCAAGTACCATTGAGCAAAGAGAGTAGAAAGTTGACAACATTTTCAATCCCAAAAGGACACTATGAATTTACAAGGATGCCTTTTGGTTTGTCAGGTAGTCCTATTACATTTACGAGGCTAGTAAACACAATCTTCCATGGTATGTTGGGGAAAAATGTATTTGTTCATATGGATGATATGTTAATTGCTATGGACTCTACAGGGTAGCATTTAGAAGTACTCAGAGAAATTCTCAAGAGGCTTAGGATGGCAGGTCTAAGAATTATACTAACCAAGTGTGATTTCCTGAAGAAGAATATTGTACATCTAGGACATGTCATTTCAAAAGAGTGAATGATGAGAAGGCGAGGGCTATTGCAAATTTTCCTATGCCCAAGAATAAGAAAAGTGCTTGCTTGTTCACAGGAATGGCAGGGTTTTTCCGCAGATTTGTGAGAGGATTTTCTATGTTGTCGGCACCTTTGACGGATATATTGAGGGATGATGTACAATTTTCATGGGGTGGAGCTCAGAAGGTAGCTTTTCAGAAATTCAAAGATGCTTTAATAAGTCCTCCAGTTTTGAAGTTCCATGATTTTTCTCTTCCATTCACATTAGTGACTGATGCCAGTCAAGACGGAGCAGGTGCATATTTAATGCAGAAATTTGAGAGTCAGTTTCATCCAATAGCTTTTTTATAGCAAGAAGTTCAAAACACCAGGAAGTAATGAAATGTTAATGGCGACAGTTGACAAAGAGGCTTTTGCAGTGGTGTCTAGTTTGTTTCATTTTAAGATGCTGCTTTTGAGGAATAAAGTGGAAGTTGTTACAAATTATAAGCCATTGTTGGATCTTTTTAATAAGCCTGATCTTTCACCTAAGAGGGCTAAGTGGTTTTTGACCCTTAGGGATTTTAATGCTAAGCTTATGTACATTGAGGGTAAATATAACGTGATGGTGGATGCTCTTACTAGTCATTTGTGGACACAGAGTATGAACAAGAGTGTAGTGCAGGTGGTGAGTATGTGGATTGGGATATCAATGTGGTGGAGAAGAAACAAGATGAGGATGAGTTTTTAGCGGAAGCAAAGGCGTTTCTTAGAGGTGAACTAGTTAGAAAGGGTCATGGATTGCCTTATTCAGGTTTAGAATTAGAGGGTAATTTGTTGGTGAGGAAAATAAAATATAAGTTGAGGAGTAGTGAGGATAATGGGGATACAACACAGATCATGGTACCTAAAGAGTTGATTCCAGTGGTTTTGGAGATTACACATTGTAAATTTGCTATTCCACATTTGGAGATTGAGAAGACTTATCAGAAAGTCTGTAATGAATACTTCTGGAAAAATATGTTTTTATCATTGGAGAAATTTGTGAAGGAGTATTCTGTGTGTAATTTGTGTAAACCGGCTAGGGTAACATTGTGTAAACTTGGGTCTTTTCCTATCCCAAGTAGACCTTTTCAGAGGGTGCATATGGATTTGCTTACAAACTTTTATGAGTCAGGGTATGGGCATAAACACTTGTCAGTGACTATTGATAAGTTAACTAGGTTTGTGGAGATTTTCCCGTTAAGGGATAAGACAGTGGATGAGGCTGCGGTTATGTTCGTCAGTATATGCAGATATGGAGTGCCAGAGATACTTATTACAGGTAATGAGAGAGAATTTGTGAACAGAACATTGGAATGTCTTGCGGAATTTATGGGAGCAAAGAAGATAGATATCCTTCCTTATAGACCTGAAGCAAATGGTTTGTGTGAGTGAGCTAATAGGGAAGTGCTCGAAGCTCTTAGAGCAACAGTGGGTGGTAGTAATAATAATTGGGATAGATATTTGGATATGGTCAAACATAGCATAAATACAATGGTTAGTGACACCATTGGTATGTCACCTGTAGTTAAATTATTTGGTTATCCAGTTCGGGGTGCGTTTGATTTGTTGCTAATCCCTTTGCATTGTGATGATACAATTAAATCGTTAATTGCTACAGCTAGAGAAAGCCATGCACGTCTTAGAAGCAATCTTGAGTCGAAGACACAAGCAGTGGTTGCAAGAAGTAATACGAAATCAGACAGCACAAGAGTTGTAGTTGGGGATAACGTGTTATTGAAGATAAATGTCAGAAAAGAATTAAATTACAAGTTGGGTTCCAAGTTTGAAGGGACGTTTCGTGTTATAGAAGAGAAAAGGGGAAATAGGTTTACAGTTTTAAATAAAGAACCGGGAGCGACGAAATTAACGCACATATCTAAGAATAAAAGAACTTGATGATTGGTGCGGGTTTGTTTTTTGTTTTTTTTCGGTTGTTTATTATTTTTTTCCTCTTCGTCGCGGTTAAGAAATTATTTATGGTTTTTCCCCCCTCTTTCCTCCGTTTTCAGATGCAGAGATTTAACATACTCCTCTCCTTTGTGGCAGCTATGAATGTAGTGGGAAAGGATTATTTAGGACCTGGTGTGATAATTGAAGAGAACCACGAGGTGTGGCTGGACAATGGCAGAATTTTAATGAGTGGAATTCAAGGATCTTGTGTCGGCTAGAACAGAAATGGAATGTTGTCAGAATAGTGTTGAAATGCTAATGAGGGCACAAAAAGAGACAAATCTTAAACGTAATTTGTCAAATCCTTTAACACATTTATTCTCAGAGATTAAGATTATAGCGGACAGAATACAGGATAGTATTACAGAAACACTTACACGGGTTCCAGATACGAAACTAAATGATATGAGGCTTTCGTGTGGTCAAAGTAGGAGGCATAAAAGGATGGCCGTCAATTTAGCTATAGGGGCAACAGCAGTGGTCGTAGCAGCAGTTGACGGGGTAGCAATTACAAGTCTAGGGCGAATTGAGGCATTGGAAACTAAGGTAGCTGATCAGGGTAGAGTTTTGGAGAAATTAAGTAATACTAACATAGAGTTAAGTGAGCGGTTTGAGGGTTTGAGAAAAGCATACCATGTGTTACAATTCACTCTTGAGGGTATTAGAGGTGACCTGGACTTGACAATAGCTTTGTTTACAGTTCATACTACGGTTTTGAATATTGAGAAGGAGACCGAATCTTTGTTAAATGAGATTAAATCTCAAGTAAAAGTGGTAATAGTGGCTTCAGAAGGGCGTATCTCTGATGATATTTTTCTTATAGGGGTTTTAGAGTCTACTTTGAGCAACATAATTATATAGATATTATGGGATAATAAAGGTATATTTGTCAGGCAGAGGGTTGATCGTTGAAATTCCAATGAATGATAAGGAACCATTTTGTAGTTATATATTTATGCCTTTTCCTAGTACATATAATAACTCAGTAGTGATGTTAGAGGGAATAGAGACTATGCACATTATGGGTAGTAGATATCAGTTTTCAGCCATAGATTATAAACACAGGTGTATGTTTGTGACAATAAGGGGTTAACATTAACAGATATCACTTGAGGGGGTTGTGAGTTTCAATTGACACATGACATGACAGCTATAAAGTGTAGTTTTAAACTAGTTCTCGACAACACAACACCTCAAGTGATATCTGTTAATGTAAACCCCTTACTGTCACAAACATACACCTGTGTTTGTAATCTATGGCTGAAAACTGATATCTACTACCCATAATGTAAATAGTCTCCATTCCCGCTAACATCACTACTGAGTTATTATATGTACTAGGAAAAGGCCTAAATATATAACTACAAAATGGTTCCTTATCATTCACTGGAATTTCAAATATACCTTTATTATCCCATAATATCTATATAATTATGTTGAACCCCAACTCATAAGCCACATTACTCAAAGTAGACTAAAATCCCTATAAGAATCACAAAAATGTGCGAGAACTCTTCTACATCATTCCTTTTGGAGGGGTAGCAGTAATATGATGGAGGATGCAAAACTGTTTCTACGGAGTTCGTCATACTTAGTAGGGGGATATATAAATCGACGGCAAACATTTTTTTTTTACAA
>JANJGK010009222.1:10000-22667 GCA_039081455.1 Macrobrachium rosenbergii
TATTAGTCCAGGGGAGATATCATCTGCTCCATTGCAAACTGTGTCCAATAAGCCTGACTGCCATTCAAATTCTGAACCATTCCTGGTCGCAGTCCAATTACTGAAGTCCGTTGTGGTCCGCTGAATTTTATATGAATTATTTTCCCCATCCTGGAGGTCATTCCTTCGCAGCATAATTAACTGAGACAATTTAATGTAATCTTGGCCTAACCAAGTTATTATTATAACGGGATAATTGTCCTGTACACTGGGCCCTTCTTAATTAGTTTGCTTGCTTGCCAATTACTGCATCATTGCTCACTGTATATAACTAATGAGCCTGCCCATTGGTTAACATTTTGCATTCTGTTTTGTCTCCTTGCTTAATTGCTTAATCTCTATAAATAAACCCCTTTAAATTGTAAAAGAAGTCTAATTCCAAATGGTGACCTTAATCATTTAAGTGTAAATCCAGGGAAAATCTAAGGTAAATTTTCAAATAACTTTTCCTTTGTTCATAATCTGGGCTCACTTGGTTCTTTGGCAGTACTGCATTAAAATTTGTTTCAATTCTCTCCCCAACCAAGATCCCCAGTTTATGAGAATATATATATATATATATATATATATATATATATATATATATATATATATATATATATATATATATATATATATACATATATACACATATATATATATATATATATATATATATATATATATATATATATATATATATATATATATATATATATATATATATATATATATATATATATATATATATATATATAATAAGTAATGAAGTATAACATCTGTATCTATTTGACTATGATAAAACCAAGACTCAGTAGCGTAGAGAAAGGAGAGAGTCGCGGTGTGTTGTTCATATCACTTGTTGACGCAGCGCTGTTAAAGCAAAACAGGCGACAATGCCTGGGCGAACGAGGTCACATGGCTATCTGTTGTCAGTTCCCTGTAGAACTGAATAAAATTTATCTTATCTTTAGAACCATTATCTGCTATGTTTCAAGTCGGGAAACGACAATTGATTATTTATCGTAACCGATTTAATCATTACTTATGTTATTCAAACTCTAATTCACATTTGTGTTTTAGAATGTGTGCGTGCGTATGTTTGTAACGCGCAAGCAGGAGCGTAATCTGAATCACCACTCAGGGGGATTCAAGCGCAGGTTGTGAGAGCGGTGACACGCTACTTTTGTACTAAGATAGAAAATAAAACCCAAAAAATGGAGACGGTTTCTAATTAACTTCCAACTCCATGCTTACCAAACAGGAGGGTCTTCAAAGGGAAGTCCTTTCCATTACGAAAGATATACTCGATGCAGGATGGGACTGATACACTCAGCCGACTGTAAATTCCCCGTCAAAGTAATCGTTGCTAATGATTACAAACATGCAGAATTTTTAAACTTTATCTGCTAGACGGATGAGATCGTCTCTCGTACGATTGCGAGCCATTCCTGTCACATTCCTGATTGCTCCTACGTTGTATCCTGTTGGACGAGAATCAAGCACCGAGAGAAGGAAGCAGTGTATCCTGCCGAGTGTCATCTTAGCCTAAACGCATCAACAATCAAGTGCGAGAGAAGCAAGAAGCTGTCGTCTGCAGTGTGTTCGTCGCCGTGATCGACAACAATCTTCACCACGGATAAACAGGAACGAGTTACGCATGTTGAAGAAACAAGAACGTCTTTCTAATTCCTCTCGTTTTTCAGAATTTCCTGATTCCTGTTGTGAAGTTTTCCATAACAAGCAGACGCCTGTGTCCTACAATCAAGTCGTGTTGATCATCAACGTCGACCTACTTCGGCACAAGAAGTGAAGCTGCCAGCCCGGCGGAAGTCCCGATTCTCCCATATAAATCGCAGCTAAGTCTACTTATTTCTTAGTATTTGGGGTTGAGCAGTGGTGTCACCTAACAGCAGAAACTGCGTCCTGTAGTCGGAGATCTGATCCGTAAGTTTCACCCCCGTAGACTTTACTTTTTCTTTTTCTCTTTTATAGGCAGTGAATATTTTAACTTGTTTTTTTTATTTAGGAGAATTTCCTTTCTTTTTGTGAACTTATGAGGTTGCGTTCAACCCGAGTGTATTTGCATAATTCCTTTGGGAGATCAAATACAGGTAGAGGTACTAATAGGCCTAGAGTTAACGCAAGAAATACCAACAATACGCCCTCAGGTGCAAGAGCAAGCGCAGCCACGGGCCCAGACCCATACTCAAAAAACGTATTCACAGTCGTGAATACTCGTTCAGCCATAGTGCCTTTTCAAGGCTTAGTCAACGGTCAGTTGACTCAAGGGGTCGAAAGCTGGATCACATCCATCGATGCCCATTTGCGAACTAAAAAAGAAGTGGATCCCGTTATACAATTACAAGAGGCAAGGTCATTTATTGACTGTCAAGGGGGATGCTGGTTCTTGGTTACGCACTGGTTCGTTTCAGGAGTGCCAAACCTGGGATGAATTGAAAGGGATGTTAAGAGAGGTATACGGTACGGAGTCCGATATGGATGAAGTACTGGCATTGCGGAGTATCCTCAAATTAGCAGATAAGAAAGGCGTATCACTAATTGATCGAGCTGCCCTCGTAGCAGATAAATTTCAAGAGTGGCATGCAAGGCTACTCAACTCCTCTTGGGTTAATGGCCACAAGATGCATACCTCAGACGTATGCCGTTTAATGAAATTGGCAGTAATAACCGGTATGCTACCAGACAGGTTGGTGCGTTGTTTTGATGTCAAATTTGATAAGGCATCTGGCGAGGTGGACATCCAAAAGCAGATTAAAAAGCGCATGGCGCAATGCCCGGACTTAGATTCTACAATCATATCGTCCGTAGAAAATACTCAAGTTAAACAGGTTCTTGCAGATGCAGCTGCATCACAACAGGTTAATGCGGTTAGCTCCGTCAACCAGCAGGTGAAATGCTTCAATTGTAACCGTATTGGTCACTATAAAAGTGAATGTTGGTCTAAATACTGTAGTAGTCATCAGACCACTAAACATAAACTGCCATCAGAGGCAGAAAAATCAAAGTGGGAACAGAAGCAATCAGCATAGCACCAATACCGGTAGTGGTCCTACTGGTAGTAATGTTAAGAAAAATATCAATCAGCATCAGTATCAGAAAATGAAATATCAGGGAAAGAAATATCAACCCAATCAACCAGGCCAATCTAATGTGAACACGGTCCAGGATCAAAATAGTTCACAGAATTTTCTCAGTGTTATGGAGAAAACCGTGACAACCTAATGGTCTCTAGGGATAACTTTAATAATGTGGAGTTGCCAGTAAGTAGCATGCTAATGTCTTGACCGATCAGTGCGCTGGTCAGACACTTGTAGAAGAGTGTGATGCTAATTGTAATTTATAAGGTAATGATTCAGTTTTAAATGTGACTCGAATTCTCACACGCATTCATAGGAATATAGAGGAAAGACCTGTTATTAAAGCAGTCAGTAAACATCACAAAGCCTTTACCTTGTTCCTAGATACTGGTAGTCCTCGTAATTTATTGGATTTAAAATCACATCATTTACTGTTTCCAGATTTTCCCATAGAGAAGACTAATGTCAAATTGGCAGGTTTAGGAGATAACAACTTGAATGTAGTGGATACTGTCAGAATTCAGTATAAGATAGGTAAAATGATTTTTACCGACGATTTTATTGTAGTAAATGGGATTAATATGCATCCAGTAGTCATTCTAGGCTATCCATCAATGTCTAAGAATAGCATTGTTGTGGTTCCGGCCAAGAGTGGTGTCTTTATTAAGGGGAAATTTATCAAATCATCTCACACCTTAAAGGCACACTCTGATCATAAGGACGTACCAAATGAAAAAGTTACTTACATTGAAAAGCCAATTAGTGTTTGGAGTATATCAGAAATTAACCAAGCAACTCATCACAACACTTTTTCCCAGGTAATATCTAATTTTAATCAGTTTATAGAACCAAATGTACCTTCATATACCACTGTTACTGCTAAGAAGGTCCTACCTGGATCCGAGATCATGATATTGAATGAATCAATAAAAGTGCATGGTTTATCTGCGACCGAAGCTCTTTACACGGTTGATAACAACCATCAAGCAGCGATTGAAGTTTTTAATCACCTGAATAAAGAGTTAATAATAAGTAAGAACACACCCTTGATGGATGGTGAGGTCTATCATCATAGGATTTTGTCAGTAGCAGAAGTAGAAACTGATCACTTGACAAGTGACAACGTTACCTTAAATTCAATAAGAGATAAGTTGGTTGAGGACATAAAAGACATAGATGTCAGGGAAAAATTTGAGGAGTTAATAACAAAATATAGTGATGTATTCACTACTAATAGTGGATGTTTAGGTAAAACTAATGTCATTGAACATCAGATAAGGTTGAAGGATCCAAATAAGATCATTTATGTTCCTTCCTACAGACTGCCCATGAAGTTCCAAAATGAAATAACAGAGGAAGTCGGAAAAATGCTTAAAGAAGGCGTAATAAAGAAACCTGTCAGTCCATATAACTTTCCATTAAATGTCGTCCCCAAGAAAGATCGTACTTGGAGGATTTGTGTTGATTTCAGGAAACTCAATGAGGAAACTATCCCAGATAGATTTCCTGTGCCTTGTACTGATGATATTTTGTAGGTTCTAGGCCAATATTCTTATTTTACTTCATTAGATCTGTTAAGAGGTTTCCATCAGATTCCTTTGGAGGAGAGTAGTACACAATATAGAGCATTTAGCACTTCCAGGGGCCATTTTGAATTTTTAAGGATGCCATTTGGGTTGCGTTGCGCACCTATCACCTTCACAAGAATGATTAACTTATTTTTTGGAGATATGTTAGGCGACTTCCTTCATGATTGTATGGATGATTTAGTTATATTTTCACATACACTTGAAGATCAATATAAGAAATTGGAGCTTGTTTTCCAAAGGTTGAGGCAGTATAACCTAAAGGTAAAATTATCAAAATGTGACTTCTATAGACAGGAACTAGTATACTTAGGTTTTGTTGTGTCAAAGGATGGTTTAAAGGTGGTACATGACAAGATTTCAACTATCGAGAGATTTCCTGAACCCACCTCAGTGAAAGGTGTTCAGCAATTTCTGGGTATGGCTGGATACTATAGGCGGTTTGTACATAATTATTCAGTAATCGCAGGACCTTTGACTGATCTAATAAGAAAAAAAAAAACAGATTTTAAATGGGATGTTCGACAGCAGTCAGCTTTTAACACTCTGAAGAAGTTACTGTCTTCACCAATCTTGATTTTTCCAGATTATAATAAACCATTTTACATTGCTACAGATGCTTCTGATTATGGGGTAGGTGGTGTCCTGCTACAATGGAAAAATGATAAATTACACTCTATAGCATTTTATTCCAGAAAGTTGAAACCCGCTGAGAGCAAATGTGCTGTTATAGACAAAGAGGCCCTAGCCATTGTCAATTCCTTATGTAATTTTAAATATATCGTATATGGCTATGAGGTTAATATATTGACAGATCACAAACCTCTTTGTGACTTCTTTAAGGGTTTTGATTTCAGTCCAAAAAGGACGAGATGGCATATGATAATACAAGATTTTGGTGCTAAAATATTGTATGTTCCTGGCAAGACTAATATAATTGCTGATGCATTATCCAGGAACCCAGTGACGTCTCATACACATGATCCTTCTGGTTTTGATGATGATCTATTGACGTTACAGTCTGTTAATATTAATGTTGCTACAGAGAATCAAATAACCTCAGAATTATCAGGTGATGCTGCAGATGACTTAGGCTGGAGTCATGATGATCTGCTGAGAGAACAATTGCAAGACGAAAAATTAAACCAAATAATAGAAACGCTAAAAGGAGATAAAAATACTGAAGTTTATAAAAAGTGTGTAACAGAGAATTATTCAATCGTTGATGATGTCTTATGTCGGAACGTTCCAAGGAAGACTAGAAGTAGCTTCCACATTAACACAAATCAGGTAGTTATACCTAAGAAACTGGTACCCGTCATGGTAAAATGGTTACACACAAACAAGTTGAATGCACACCCCGGTTTCTCCATTATGCTAGCCAAAGCACGGAACATGTTTTATTGGTCCTCAGTGTCTGTGGATATCCATAATTATATTAAATCTTGCGAGGTCTGTCGTAAGAATAAAGGTTTTGTTAAGAAACCATTATCTTTGGGTACTTATCCTGTCCCACAGAAACCGTTTGAGAGGGTGCATGTAGATTTGCTTACAGGGTTTTATGAAACCCAAAGAGGAAACAAACATCTGTTCGTTGCTATAGATGCTTTAACAAGGTTTGTAGAAATCTTTACTTTGAAGAGTAAAACAGCACAAGAGTGTGCTAGAGTTTTTTATGATGGTTTTATATGCCGACATGGTATACCTAATGTTTTAATATCAGACTCAGGTGGTGAGTTCAATAATGCTTTCCTAGTTTCTTTGTGTTCATTCTTAGATATAAAAAAGATTAATACTTTGGTCTGTCATCCGGAATCTAACGGCTTGGTAGAAAGGGTGAACCGTAAAATCTTGGATATACTTAAGGTTACCATAGGTGGCATGGATCCCAGTTGGGATTTAGCAATTCCAACAGTAGTGTGTACAATTAATACTGCTTATCATTTGTCAATAAAGATGTCTCCTTACGAAGCTGTTTATGGAATCAGAATGAGGTCGACTTTTGATGTGCTGAATTCCACAGAGGCTATACCTGACCCATTAAAGAACGCTGTTGATGTCAGCAAAGTGAGGTTTGACATACTTTATAAACAGTTATCAGATGCTAATGTCATTATGAAAAGGGATCATGACAAAATGGCAAAAACTTATAAACCTTATGCAGCTGGTGATAGAGTTTATGTAAAGGTTAATGTAAGGAAAGGATTAAATTATAAATTAACTCCAATTTTTGAAGGTCCATTTCAAGTTCTTGAATTGTTGTTAGCCAACAGATTGAAAATCAAGAATTTAAGCAATCCAAATGATGAAAGAGTAGTCAATATTTCGCAAATCCGCACCTAGTTCTGTGGATATGCGCTGTGATTAACTAAATCCTTGTTTACTTATGTTGTATTGTTTGCTTAGAATTTACCTTTACATTTTTTATTTTTCATTTAGCAAATTATTGTCTTTATCCTTCTTGGAATGCCTCTACAAGTTGTTCTTATTTTGCAGGTCCAGTCATGAAGCCTGTTTATGTCTTCATAATCATGTGTACCTCAGGCACGATCGCTTTTCCATGGGGAAGTTCCACTTTTTCGTTAGGTCCTGGGACAATAGTTGAAAAGACCCTAGACTTCTTTTTGTACACTAAGTCTTTAGTGATGGAAGTGACTATGGACACAATTTTCCTGACTGAGGATAATGTACTCAGGTTGCATGAAGACTTGGTTTTATTTCAGGAGAATTTAGAATCCATAGGGAAAAAGTATTTTACTCTTAATCACACAGGACCTATTTCGCCCATTTATGACGAGGCTGAACTTTTGTTTAAAGAAGTTAATGTTAAGTTAGTAGACACAAGAGTTAAAGTAAATGAGCTTTTGAAATGGTCTATCCCACATGATGTAGTAGAATGCAGGAACTCGTTTTTGTTTGCTGCACTTAGTGGTTTAGGTATCTTTGGATCAGTAGTTGGTGTAGGTCTTGGAATAGCTAACCTGGTTAAGTTAAGAGCTGAAAAACATGAACTTGAGCTGCTTGAGCAGGAACAAGATATAATCGTTTCCCAGTTACATAAACAATTACAGACTATTAATAGTTTAGTAGATGAATTAAATGATGCTACTAGTCTTTTGCAAGGCATGGGTGATACTCAGTTGTTGGTAACGACTTTATCTTATTACTGTACGAAGATATCCCAAATGTATGACAATATCATAACTTTTGAAGAGAAAACAAAGGATTATATTGAAGCTATAACTTTGGCAGTTAATGGAGTTTTATCACCACATTTGTTGCTTATATAGGACTTGATGCGGATTATCTATAATGCTCGTGATAGGATGGGTTGGAAACCGTTAGTTGAGCCGCACAGACTTGAGTTTTACTATAGTTTAATTTCTGTGAGGGTTGAACAGGGTAAAATATTAATCTCTATTCCCTTTAATCCTTCCGATCCTTGGGAGTCCTACGTTTTGCAACCTTTTCCTACTAGGTTTGGGCCTTTCACGATTCCAAAGGTATCCAGTTATAGGGCACTAGTTTTATTGTCTAGGACTGAGAACATATATGCAGTCGTATATGACGTTGACAAACATACACTGAACTGCATCAATTCTCTGAATTCTAAGATCTGCTCAGTAGACTCGTTTGTATTCAGACAAGTAGACGCTCGTTCATGTCTGCTACAACTAGTTCTTAACGGGACTTTCTTAGTGGGAGAAGATCATTGCCTGGCTGGTTATCATGATTTTGAAGCTGTACGGGCGGGACGAGTTCCAGATGTCCTGTCCCAGGGGCTCCGTGCCGAAAACCAGTATTGGTCTACTTGTGGATGGTTGCAACGCCACTTTGAAGGACTGCAAGAGCTTTGGACTTACAACAATTACCTGTTGATTTCGTTACTTCTTGAACTCCACGTGGGATTTCACAACCGTTACGATGAAGATGCCAGTTTTTACTAGCGGTCTGCACAACGTTACTGCCGTAGGGGAACCAGTCCTCCAATTCACGAAACTGGCGTCCACATAGACCTGGTATTACCGGTTCTAGGTACCCTGGCACTGCTGAAAGCTTTCGTAGGTGCCATTGTGGTTTTGGGTCTTCACATTCGACGGAATCGGCATACTGAAATAGCGTTTGGCTGAAAAGTTGGGCTGTCTGACCTTGCTGGCCAAAGGAGTGCTGCGTTTAGTAGACCGGTCTTTCGGTTTAGATAACCTCGTGGTGGCCACACGGGTTAGCATTCTGTTTGGGCAGTGAGGAGGAATTGAGTTTGAAGGAACAGGGCTGTCATAGTGTGTGGTTGCCTGAATGTAGTTTTACAGGTCAAGAACTTTCCACTATTAGGAGAGTAGCATACACTAAATGTTTTTATATTATGTATCTCGTGGACAGAACTCTGTCTTAGTGTATGCTTAGAGTTTACACAATTATGATTTACGTACCGTGTGTACTCTTTTATCTTATTATATATGTGTCTTCCTTATGGTGAATTATATTACATTTATTTTGTTTTACATATTTCAACAACAAAAGGTTCTGACATTTTTCTTAACATGTCTGTGTCCTTGCATTTTATTTAGTGTTGTTACTGCAACACGCTCAATTTACTAACCCTCTTATTTTTTTGTTTTTTGGTTTGGGTATGCATTTATTTTGTTCAGTATATATTTAGTTAAGCCTTCATTGGTCAATACTTATTTCATTGCAGTCGATAGAACTGCCTATTTTTTTTTATTGAGTATAGCTCTTAAAAGGCTGTTCTTTGTGAACATTCTTATTATATATGTTTCTTGCATTTTTATCATGTGGTCTCGTTCAGTTTTTAGGGTAACAAGTTCTGTGAGCTCCTCCTTCCGTAATTTGATTGTATTATGCCAAACGTCTGTTTTTTGCTTCTTCCTAGTTGTCTGCCGGAGCATCCAAGGGCGTGGCAGAGCAATTTGTAATAATAAGTAATGAAGTATAACATCTGTATCTATTTGACTATGATAAAACCAAGACGCAGTAGCGTAGAGAAAGGA
Organism: Macrobrachium rosenbergii; assembly: GCA_039081455.1. NCBI lineage: Eukaryota > Metazoa > Arthropoda > Malacostraca > Decapoda > Palaemonidae > Macrobrachium > Macrobrachium rosenbergii. The sequence goes on from JANJGK010009222.1 coordinate 19,715, forward strand.
GAGAGTCGCGGTGTGTTGTTCATATCACTTGTTGACGCAGCGCTGTTAAAGCAAATCAGGCGACAACGCCTGGGCGAACGAGGTCACATGGCTATCTGTTGTCAGTTCACTGTATAACTGAATAACATTTATCTTATCTTTAGAAACATTATCTGTTATGTTTCAAGTCGAGAAACGACATTTGATTATTTATCGTAACCGATTTAATCATTGCTTATGCTATTCACACTCTAATTCACATTTGTGTTTTAGAATGTGTGCGTGTGTATGTATGTATGAAACGCGCAAGCAGGAGCGTAATCTGAATCACCACTCAGGGGGATTCAAGCGTGGGTTGTGAGAGCGGTGACACGTTACTTTTGTACTAAGATAGAAAATAAAACCAAAAAAATGGAGACGGTTTCTGATTAACTTCCAACTCCATTCTTACCAAACAGGAGGGTCTTCAAAGGGAAGTCGTCTCCATTATTATTTATATATATATATATATATATATATATATATATATATATATATATATATATATATTTATTTATATATATATATATATATATATATATATATATATATATATATATATATATATATATATTATATATATATATATATATATATATATATATATATATATATATATATATATATATATATATATATATATATATATATATATATATATATATATATATATATATATATATATATATATATATATATATATATATATATATATATATATATATATATATATATATATATATATATATATATTAACCTTATCACATGCACAATTGTTCTGTGCATTAGTAGAATTACTAAAAGGACCTCATTCAAACTGGATGGTATCTAATAGAGTATTTATTCAGAAAAAGTTACAAGCTTTCTTGGACAAACAGTCCACATTATCACCTATCCGTACAATGAGCAGACGCGTAGTCCAGCTGTATTTGTATCTGTGTGCTGGGTAATTTTAATCCTATAATCGCCTAGCTCCTCCTCTGTGACCCCCACCCCCTCGTGATCTTGGTCTTTCTCTCCTCCCTTCTTCCAGGTGTCCGTTTTCCGTGCGTTCTCAAGCGTTTTTCCTTTGTTTCCTTGCTACTGTGGAGTATACGATTTTTCTAGATAAGCTGTCTTCAAAGCCGTTTCTGGTGTTCCCTGACAAAAATCCACGACAAAACTAAGAGAAAAGAATTAGAACATAGAGTAAAATCAGTGGAAAGTCCAGAGATCCCATATATTTATGGTAGCACTAAGATCCACAAGGAAGGGTGCCCGACCGATCGTGGCATCGACGAGACCACCGCAGAGAAGGCTGGAGAAATTTCTTTCCAACATAATGGGAAAATGGGTAGGCTTAGTATCCGAAGGGTATTTAAAACATAACATGAACCTGATGCATGAATTATCCAAAATTAACGTAAAAGACTGTAAATTTGCAAGTTTGGATGTAACTTCCCTGTTCACTAACGTACCAGCCAAGATGACAATGGAAATAATAAAAAAGAATATGGGGGAGGCGGTTTATACATGCGACATAGATCATGACGTTTTAATAAAACTGCTAACAGTGGCCCTCAGCGTTAATGTTTTCAAGTGAGGCGGAAACCATTATATACAAAAAAATGGCATGGCCATGGGTTCAAGTCTTTCACCAATTCTAGCCAATATCTTTATGGAATGGTTTGAAAAGGAAGAGGTGGGCAAAGTAAATAAAGGGACTTAAATATCATAAAAGGGTAAGATACATGGATGACACCTTGATTATTTACAAGGGAGAAAGGGAAGATCTACACAAGTTCCTAGAAAACATAAATAAACTAAATGAACACATTCAGTTCACAATAAAAGAAGAGAAGGAGGGAGAAATTCCTTTCTTGGATGTCCTGGTTAAGAGGGTAGGGAAATTTTAAAATTCAAGGTATATAGGAAGAATACACATACCAATTCATACATACATAGGTTCTCCAGTCATAGGAAAGAAATAAAAATAGGAATAATGACAGGGTTGGCCATCAGGGCTTATAGGATTTGCAGTCACGAATTTTTAGACGAAGAGCTGGATTACCTGAGGGAGAGTTTTAGGAGATTAGGCTACCCTAAGTATTGGTGGGAATGGGCACACATCAAAGCAAGGAAAAACTATTTTGGGAAGAAGAAAAGGAGGGAAAAGGAACATTTGGAAGGGAAGAAAATAATTACAGTCCCTGAAAACAACTCTATTGCACTCATCAACAGAAAGCTAGATAATTTCAAATTGATAGGCAGCTACAAAAACACCATTAGGAATAAAATATTTAGAAACAAAAAGTCGGTAGAAAGGGGGAAGAGATTAGAGGGTGGGTATATATGGCACCGTGTCTAGGCTGTGAAGAAGGGTACTATGGCGAAACTGGCAAATCATGTAAAGAGCGAAGCAAACAACATCTGCAGAACATAAGGCATTATAATCAGATGTCGGCAGTCACCAAACACTGTTGGGAAAATGATCATAAAATACACTGGGAAAATATGAGTTTTTTGACAGGAACACCAACCAAACGGCTAGACTGGTTCTAGAGAACGCCTTCATAACTTGCGCTAACAACACAATGGCAGGGAGAACCGGAAACAGCTTTGAAGACAGCATATCTAGAAAAATTGTATACTCCACAGTAGCAAGGAAACAAAGGAAAAACGCAAGAGAACGCACGGAATACGGACACCTGGAAGAAGGGAGCAGAGAAAGACCAAGATCACGAGGGGGTGGGGGTCACAGAGGAGGAGTTAGGCAATTATAGGATTAAAAGTACCCAGCACACATATAAATAGAGCTGGACTACGCATCTGGTCATTGTACAGATAGGTGATAATGTGGACTGTTTGTCCAAGAAAACTTGTAACTTTTTCCGAATAAATACATACATATATATATATGTATATATATATATATATATATATATATATATATATA
>JANJGK010009223.1:0-22667 GCA_039081455.1 Macrobrachium rosenbergii
AGAGAGAGAGAGAGAGAGAGATACAATGTCTGTGATGGGCGTTCGAGAGAGCAAGTTTGAAATTTCTTACCGATTAGGTAAGAAATCTACATAATAAGGCAGTAAATACCACCAGCGGATTGAGCTTACTCACGGATTTCTAGTTTATATACTTATGTACATACAGACGTGTATGTATGTGTGTGCGTGTGTGTAAACGTAATGCACACACACATATATATATATACTCATTATATATATATATATATATATATATATATATATATATATATATATATATATATATATATATATATATATATATATATATACATATATATAATCAACGAGAAGTTAATCTCCTGCAGAGCATCAGAATGTGCACCTTCAAAAAACTAAGGCAATATTACCGATATCAGTAAAAAAAAAAAATGGTTGCCGGACGCACATCGATTGTCTCTTGTAACAAAAAACCACGCAAGAAGAGTAAAGTATAACATATTCACTTGTTGATCAGGTGACCTTATCAATTTTTACTGACATTTTTTTATGTGCGCATGAATTCTACGAAGAACCTTTGCTGTTTATATGTAGGGGTATTTCGGTTACTTATTTAGCACACAAGTACATGACATATTGCATTACATCTCATACATATTTTACTGAGAGAGTACTCATAAGGTTATTCATAAAAACTATGCACGAAAAAAAGCATAAAGACGCGTGAACTTGTAGAAGGTGACTCAGAGAGAGAGAGAGAGAGAGAGAGAGAGAGAGAGAGAGAGAGAGAGAGAGAGAGAGAGGAAGTATTAGTGATATATATATATATATATATATATATATATATATATATATATATATATATATATATATAAATATATAAACATACATAGATACGTACAATGACGTATTGCTACGCTTGTCAATATATAAACTTTATCTGTACATAGAGAGAGAGAGAGAGAGAGAGAGAGAGAGAGAGAGAGAGAGAGAGAGAGAGAGAGAGAGAGAGAGAGAGAGAATGTACATAAAAAGATTTCAACTCGTAAACACAGATACAGCATGCATGCCCACTGAGGTCGCAAGAGCTCTAGATGCAAGAGGCAATAAATTAAGCTGTATGTGAAAGAAAACCATATTGACACGTAATTCAGGAAAAAATCAATCTCCACTACCCGCTACTCATAACCATATTGCTGGATTTTGCATGGAATAGCGAAAGTGAAGAAACACGATGAATTTTGTTTAACTTTTCATGAATGCATTTTTATATGTTATTATTACCTGCATGCCAAACAAGTAAAACTGAAGAGAATGGCGCATATGAATTTTCCGAGGAATTCTCTTGACCAAAGGAAGTAATTACTTCTTTACTCGAAGTTTTAGGGATAAGCATGTTTTATATATCAAGAGCCCTCCGGCTGCCACGCAAAAGTAACAAAGAAGTTTTTCACGAGGTTAACGCATGAAACTCAGCGCATGCGTCATTCTAAATACCGGATATTTGGCAGGGCGTTGAAAACTGTTAAAGAGTTCATGCGAGGCTAAACTTACTCAAGTGAAAATAGCAAGGCGTTGAAAGTTTGAAGGTCCAGCCGAATACTGTGCGAAGTTATTCAAACCAATGGACGTCCGTGTTCCTGTGTGTGTGTGTGTGTGTGTGTGTGTGTGTTTAAGCAGCGTACTAGAGTGATTATGAGAATGAGGCCATTATGACAAGGATACATTGTTTTGGGACATGATGTGAAACTTGAAAGAAAAGCCTGAGTGTTTCTTTTTTGCAAAAATTAAAAACAAATATTTTCCGTGTTTTGCAACTTAACCCAAACCTCTGGGGAAAATTCGCTGAACAGTGATATTTCGCAAATATTACCAGGATTTAACAAACAAGTATCACAAAGAACTACAGAAGGACGCACGCAAGCACAAACACAGAAAAGATCTCAAAATCTATGCGGGCATGTCACCCACCTGGTGCCACAGGCAAATATTTCACGTGAAGGCTTAAGCCCCAGAAAAATGGGTTCCGAATGTTAAAGGTTGAGGAAACACGGAGACCACGAAGTGAGGGACAGAGGAAGAACAGGGTGATGGAATGTGTAATGTGCATCGTCTTTTCTCAGAGAGAGAGAGAGAGAGAGAGAGAGAGAGAGAGACAGAGAGAGAGAGAGAAGACTGCAAACTTTATCAGATGGACACTGTGAAGAAGAGAACGTTCAAGAGGGAGTAAGAAATTCCAGAGAGAGAGAGAGAGAGAGAGAGAGAGAGAGAGAGAGAAATGTCGCCAGATTATGCAGAAAAAGAAGAAAATTTGAGAGACGAACATCAAATTGAAGCCATAAAATTATTTCTGTTAAAAAAAAAAATAAGAAAACCCGAACCTCAAATACAACAAAGGTTCAAGTCCTAGAGTCTAGACGCTCAAAATTTTTTGCGCATTAATTAACATTTGTCAAATATTTGATAGTTGGGGTGCATAATGGATGCTTCCTACAGAACACTGATGTAAAATGTATGGACAAGAAAAGTCCACGGTCTACCCAAGAATGTTTCACGCTGCTGACATACAATGAAAGCAAATCAAAATTATATAGTGAAGGCTACATATATCATTAAGGGACAGTGCACGGACAAATAAGACACTACATTAAAGTTCTGTAAACTTGAAACGTAGACACCAATCCTATAGGACTTATAAGTATGCAAAAACTTCAAAAACGGAGAGAGAGAGAGAGAGAGAGAGAGAGAGAGAGAGAGAGAGAGAGAGAGAGAGAGAGAGAGAGAGAGAGAGAGAGAGAGCATGGAATGAATGTTCCCTTGAACACAAGTTTTCAGATGGAACTTTAAATTAACTTTAAAAATATGCAGGACGTGACGCAGACTCTCTATTAGAACTAACGCAGACCAGGTTTCCAAAAAGTTCTAAAATAAGCTAAAAACCAGGTGAATTAAGCAGTATGAATTTATAGGGTAATGAAATGAATGATATGATGAATATAATAATCTGATTAGTTACTAGATAAGCAATTCTCAATAACATGGTAGTTGATTGTTAATATACTTGATACTCGAGTTCTCTGCCCAAGGTGTTTATCCTTGATGCCCCTCTCAAGAATGAGTGAATGTAGCAGCAATTTTGTTTTTATTATTTTTAGGGCCCCTCAATATCAGGAGCAACACGTACATTTATATATATATATATATATATATATATATATATATATATATATATATATATATATATATATATATATACATACATATATATATATACATACAGTACATTATATATATATATATATATATATATATATATATATATATATATATAAATATATATATATATACACATACATACATACACATTATATATATATATATGTGTGTACATAAATTAATGTATTAGAAAATGATACGTCCAATACCTGTTACATCGATTTCTCACATCCCATAAATTTTAGGTTTTGTTCTTCTATAAGAGAATTTGTCTTTAAAAACTTTACACAGCTGACACATAATAAACAAGACCGTGCAAGCTGATACCATGCCAAGTAGCCTACTTCAAAGAGATCCCGCGGCCTGAATGTGTCAGAGCATTGTAGCTGCACCCATGCAGTGATGTCAAATCCTAGGATACAGCTCAACTCATTTTTAGTTTTGCTCTTTGGCAATTATGAGACTAGATATCAAGTTTTCATAGCTATCTTTTTTTAAACATAACACTTTGGTCACTCTGTGTTGTGCAAATAACTTTCTCCTCATGGAAGCTTGATAGTCTCATTTAGGCCACAGCCTGCAGGTTAAATCATATTAACGTTTTCGGATTCCAAGGCCAAAAAATTATGTTATTTCTTCCCCAAACCTTAAGGAAGCTCTACAGGAGGCCGCTCGGTCAAACCTGGGTTCCCAAGGTGAGTCGGGAAGACCCCTTTCTACTGAGCTGTGACCCCTGGACACCATAGGAGTGTCCCTTTGACGAAATGGGAACGATAAGCTTCCTTTGGAATTCCAGGATGAGTATCTAATAATAAATTTGATTTGGCTTAATACTGAAAGAAGACACAGATCTCCGCTTCTATTTTCTTATATTCTTTGAAGGCTCAATCCATTCCGCCATACTTTCCATCATCGGGATTACCCTTGGGTCCTCAGGCCGGCAGAAGGGCCACTGCCGGAGGTGCCCAGGGAGCCCAGAAATCAAACGAAGGGGCTTATGCAAGGTGCCCCTCCCGGATCAGACCACGTCATCCTAAATTAGATCAGTGTGCTGGGTTCATTGTAAACTCATGGGAATCAAGTATAGGGTGTACTTTCACCCCCGGTTGGGAAATGGTGTCGGATTAATTTTATGGCAAAATTCGACACTTTTAAACCGGCGCCGTCTATGAAATTTTTACTTTTTGCTCTCTTGCAAGTAAAAGTTTTTTGTTTTTTTTGTTTTTTGCAGTTATCACATTTTCGACATTTTTTTCATTCTTGCGACTCATTACTTATGTTTAACATTTTTAATCGTCACTGCTGACGCATGACAACCTGATTTTTGTTGTTCATACTCAAAACCACAGTGCCATGCAGGGCTTCCCCCTGCACTGTAGGAGAGGTATGGGTGGCAAAGCAAAGACAACAGCTCCACCCACCCCAAAAACAGCAGACAAAAATACTCCTGTCACTATATAAATAATCCGAAAGTATAAGCTCCATCATAAATTGGAAAATTATAACGAATGTCTACCGAAACCTTTTATATTGCCAATCTATCCATCAAGTAAGATTTTATTAATTAAAATATTATATGGCAGATCTACGTATCTATCCGCGAGAGAGAGAGAGAGAGAGAGAGAGAGAGAGAGAGAGAGAGAGAGAGAGAGAGAGAGAGAGAGAGAGAGAGAGAGAGAGAGAGAGAATTCTGAAACATGAAGAAAGGTTATTTTCTGCCTACCTAACATTTATTAAACCATTTTAAGCTCTGTTGAGTTAGACTGTCGAACTAATGATTTGCATGATAGTGCCTATACGATTAAATAACCCGATGCAACAGCGCAATCACTGATGACAGAAAAATAACCATACACCAGTGGCGTCTATTGCCGCAATATTCAAATAAATGCTTTTTCATATCAATATTTCTCCACTGTGTCTATAGCTATGACGGGTTGGCCTGTAACTCTCAAGCAGTAAACTTCACTGAATAAAAAATTTAGTATCTGTGGAACTACGGTATCTATAATCGATGTAGAATTTGTTAATTTCATTAAGCATGTCAATGTTATGACAAGGAACAAAGGAAGAAGAAAGGAAAAGAAGGATTAACATTATAGGCCTAATAATATACACACATATATATATGCATACACACACCAATTCTATATATATATATATATAATATATATATATACATATATATTTATATATCTATATATATATATATACATATATATATATATATATATATATATATATATATATATATATATATATATATATGTCTAGTACGATCTGCAATACTATACGAACACTAATTATTATGGTATGGCAGCAAACTATATTTATTTGATTTTTAAGGTGCCCCTTCTTCACGGACAAAATCTTTTCCCCTTTAAATACCAAAAAAAAAAACTTTAAAAAGAATGTTAGGAGTCAAATGGCAAGACAGTTAGAAATGATTCCCTAAGGGAAATTACGGAAGCTCCGAATGTAGATGAAGGAATGATAAAGGGAGATGGAGGTGCTTTGGATGTGTCCTTCACACAACTCCCGGGAGAACAGTACATGTTAGTGTTGGCTGGGCTCCTGTGATGGCTGGGGATTTTTGGAAGATAATGTAGAGGAAAGAAGTGAGTGGCGGAATAACACAGATGCCCTTTGCGTCAAGTCTATCTTTCTACCTATCTATGTATTTACATAAACACACATACACAATACATATATATATAGATATATAATATATATATACATATACTGTATGTATATATATATATATATACATTATACACATACATACATATCCATATACATGAAATTTTTTATCACACTTATCTATATATATATATATATATATATATATATATATATATATATATATATATATATATATATATATATGTATATGTATCTCTCTCTCATCTATAATATATATATACACATATAATATATATATATAAATTTATATACATACATATATATACACACACATATAAACGCATATATGTCTATGTATGTTAGTATGCATGTATGTATTACATCAGGGCATCCGACAGCTCAAGTGATATTAAGGGCCTTTTATATTCTTCCCTTCACGCGCTTACAAATTGAGCCTATAAATATGTAAATGGGACGTCAGCGGGCCATCAATATCATCTACTCTAAGAGACAACTCAACATTAATCTTCTCTCAAACAATTCCTCCTCGGAACTAGAATCCATTTCTGTTACTGAGGTTAATTAACTGATGTTGATGATAAAATAAGTTGATATACGTGATTGCAGGATTTCTTGAAGTATGAAACTATTAACAAACCCGTTATAAAAATACATAACTTCAATTTTTTTAAAGTTACTTTCGCATAATTTTTCTTCAGATTGCTTTTGTTTGGTTTATCCATACCTGCAGACAGATTCTAAAACTATTTTTGGGTTACTGCCTACTTTTATGTGGAGAGTTTCTTGGCTGACTCGAAGCTAGTGCTTCTTATTCCTTTCCTTAGCAAAATACCTTAGCATGAAATTAAACATGTACATCCCCTAAACAAATTGATTAACCAAGTATTAAGCATCGGAGTGTGACATTTTTTTCCAGAGTTCGCCATTATCTTGCTTTTTTTTGTGAGAAGAAAATGAACGAAGACTTTGGTCCAATTTATATATATTATTAAGCAGTTTAATGAAATAAACTGCACCGTATACACTTCCACTATCACAAGGCTCACCAAAAGGATTTGTTCCCTATGTGAGATCCGAAAATTGGAGCAAGGTAAAGCTGAAGTATTGTACATGGACAGCAAAGACGGGAAACACTAAAGGGAACGGGATGAGGGTCACAGGCATCAAGCCAATGTTGCTGGGGGATGACAGGTCACTGCAAGGAACCTTCAGTGCTGCAGTCTACTGTACAGTGTGCAGCGCAAGGCGCACACCAAGGCTGAGTCCACACTGCTATAAAACATGTCATAAATACATGTCATTAACTTTTCGCAGAAAGGCTAAATACAAGACAACGACTTATTGGTAGTTCTAACCAGTGCTTCATGAGATTACCCAGTATTTGCCTAAGGTTCGTTCACCACTTACGGTCACTGACCTGTTTTCAATCAGTCTGTAATATATGCGATAGTTGACGACGTGTTACGTAGACTTGACCCTTAGACATTCTACAGTATAAGGACCAGCCTGCGTATGAAATGTCACTAATAATCAAAACAGGCAAAAGACGTCCATGTGGAAATCATGTCTTATGCAGCTGCTCTATCTTGAGGAATATTAGAGAGGTATATTTCTGTATACTGAGGAGGTCTGCGCTCTAGAGGTTACTGAATTTCTTATGTGCTAGCAGATAGAATGAGGTATATGTTAAGGGTGTAATCGCCCTGGAAAATTCTAGCAAGATTATTCCGTTATACTTTTCTTTCTTTTAGTAAGAAAATATACATTTACAATTCTTACAATTACAATTCTAAAAATTAGTAATTAAAGTATTTTCACTGCATTAAAATTTTTACTATTCATCTAAGTTTTTAAATTACAAACGTTTTTAAATTACAAACATACTGATTCGTGAATACTTTCTGAACTGAAGTTTTCAATCCTATTTTATTTACATTGAAAGCATTGACCATTATACGTTTTAATCCATTTATATTCCCTTATATTAACAGAATCTCCCCTCTTAACAACACCTCAAATCTACTGGCAAATCACCGAACAAGAATCTTTCAGAATATTTTCTGCACCGAGAAATGAGCAAGAGATGCGAACCATCATATTTTTCACCCTAAAAAATTCCCAGATTTTTAAACATTTTTAAGCAGCGGGGTGGGAGTGAAGAGATCAATGGACAATCAAATGCATTCCTAGGAATAAAAATTCCTAAAAGTTAGTAGACTCCTGACATGTTTGTGATACACTGGAGGAGAAACAGGGTATCGTGCGGTAACTCTAATATATAATCCCCTAAACAGGAGTCAAAGCAACTATAGTCATCGGTGGATTACATTGCAAATGTAACATGATAATGAATCAACGTTTTAGCATGAAATACAATACCTTAGGCTCTATTACCCAAATAAAATATAAAAAATAACTCAAACACGACACATTTCTAGTTATAATGGCCATCTTTTAATCCATTGTACATACACTTTACAACATCTATTAAAGCGCTACTATATTCACAAATAACTCTAAAGCTACTGTTTCTGGTGGCAACGTGCAGAATGACCTCCAACTTTTACAGTTAACAATATTACAACATTAGTCAGTTCGGCTGACACAGAATGGGACAAAACGTTCGCTGGCTACTAAAATGCTTAATAAAATGCGGAATTCTGCATACTTGTCAGCTTCACTGAACATCCAGCAGCAATAATGTTAAAAGAAAAAATATGGGTTACCGAAGAGATGGATATTTCAACAATTGCACAGAAATTCAATTAAAAAAGTCAACACATAAATATGCGTAATTTACTGGCAACAAGAACTTTCGTGATACAACTTCCCTACTTAATAACATATATATATATATATATATATATATATATATATATATATATATATATATATATATATATATATATACATACACACAATAATATATATATATAAATATATATATATATATATATATATATATATATATATATATAAATATATATATATATATATATATATATATATATATATATATATATATATATATATATATATATATATATGCGCCCGTGTGTGTATGACAGAACCTTAAATCAACAACTGAATCAACCATGATTAACATGAGATAGTACATTTATGTCCACTGACATATATCAGGCTCTACTAAGTTATGAAGCACGGATATTTTATGTCAAAGTGAATAAAAGGAGGGAGAATGTCCCATCGGGAGAGAGGAATTCTCTGTATCATTAACGCATTCTTTAGTTTTTTATATCCCTTTACAACATAAAGGAATTTTTATGGATAACCGATGCCCCTTTTCTTTCTTATTTTCTATTTCCTTTTCTGTTACATGGATTTTCTCGTCAACTGTTCATGGTAATAATAAAATGTTATAATACTGTGCCTACGTACAGAATATATGCACATTACCAGTAGAATCTTTAGTACAAAAAAAAATTATATATATATATATATATATATATATATATATATATATATATATATATATATATATATATATATATATATATATATATATATATATATATAATATATATATATATTGCTTCCGTTGAACTAAGCACTGAATTATGCAACTGGCAGTTATTCCACTCTGGTAGGTCGTAACCTGGGTAGTGAAAGACATGGAGCTGGCAACCCCTTCACCCTTCAGAGCTACCCCGTCTTGGGGGCAAAATTTTTCGATACAAAAAGAAAAAAAATGTACATATATATATATATATATATATATATATATATATATATACTATATATATATATATACATATATATATATATATATATATATATATATATATATATAAATTCTGACGGTCAGTTGGTAGCGCCCTGGCCTTTCATTTGAGAGACTGAGGTTCGATCCCGATGTGAGCCAGAAATTATTTCTGTGAAAAATGTGAAAACAAGTGCTCATGCCTTGATTAGTTCCATATATATATATATATATATATATATATATATATATATATATATATATATATATATATATATATATATATAAATTTGTATGTACGTCTGTATCGTGTATATATATAACATACACATATACACACTACTGGAAGCGATACACTCTTACCGGATGTTCATTTTGTTTTGCGCCGATTCCCCGAACGAGAAGCCAATATCGCCTCCCCTTTTAACCTCTTGTCCTTCATCAGGTATTCATTGGAAGAGCAACATGTGCCTTCTCTTTTTCAAAGGAAGCGAATGACTCTGGTCCTTTGGAAATTGGTTTATCTATGTCCTGACTTATTTTGAGTCGACTCGAGCGTCAGGGCAGAGCGAGGTATTAATCACGAATACGACGACTTTTAATTAAAAGTAAACTTATGTTTTACTTATAATAATAATAATAATAATAATAATAATAATAATAATAATAATAATAATAATAATAATAATAATAATAATTACTTTTATTATTATTATTATTATTATTATTATTATTATTATTATTAGGAAACATTTATATGGAACAAGCCTAATGGGCCATTAATTTGCATGATAAATTACCCATATCTATCATAAGGACTGATACGGAGAACATTTATCAGTAAAATCTATGGCTTACTCAAAGACACCTGTAAGTAGTTACTCTCATTCTAACAATCATCATTATATCAGAATTACTTACTGCCTTTAAGTTGAGCGAACTAACTACCTGCGATCAACTTTATATTGCATAATTTGGAACCTTTTGAACTTCATTGTTATTCTATTATTTCTCCAGTGACAAATAAAGTGGTGGAAGGAGGAACGTGTTCGCATGAGAAGCTATCTAATAGTTGCCAAAATGTTTGTCCAACACTAGATAAAAGTTAATTACATCTAAGTGTTGCACATAATTCTAGTCAGAAAATACACATACACACATAGACGCATATATATAATATATATATATATATATATATATATATATATATATATATATATATATATATATATATATATATATATATATATTATATATATATATAATGTATAATGTATATATGTATGTTTCTGTAGAAAAATTTGGCAAAATTAATAACTTCACTTATAAATCTTTTGAAATTATCAAACGGCTATTATGGACATCATCATCATCATCATTTTAATGATAGCAATGCACTTACGGCTCACACGTAGAGGCGTTCACTCTCATCACGCAGGATAATGATGGTGTTGATAGTCAAGTGTTAATGCTCTGATATGAAACAGTTATAAGAGTGGTTCTAATTAAAAATTATTTCAACGCTGTAGACAGACTGTTTAGATTGGATACGGAGCTGCATTGTAAGAGTCGGGAAGAATCAAGTGGCTTAATTTCACAGCAATACTCTTCTAACCATTTATACTTAATATTACTTATCTGGATGAAAATACAAGAATATCACCATAATTTTCGTTAGACCTTTAGCCTACCTGTTTTTTAATAACTGTCAAAATCATGTTCATATGTGTGAGATTACCTGCACGTCAAAATTCAAATATGGAACAATGATTCCTTGGAAACTCGGCGACAAAGTCATCTGTCAGTCCAGAGCAATTCTCCTGGATCTGACAGCGATTCGCAGATCCATAAATCTGGATCAGAAGCCAGGTCCAGATAATATTTCTCATGGAATTTTTGATGGACTATTTCTGATCTTTCAAAGGAAGTGGCTGGGTATGAAGGAATTTTTTAATCAAAAGGCGGTGCAAAAGGACAAGCCAATATCGGACGCATAACTGAGGTCGTTTTTGCGTAGCATCGCTATCACGAACATGCAGGAATTCAGTTTTGCATCAAATAGAAAAAGTAACAATGGCTGCTTGTTACACTGTCTGGCGGCATGACATTAAAGGTGCCGGGAAAGGTAACCGTGTGACACCGACTTGTTAGGTTCGAAGAGCCAAGATGCTTAACTAAAAAGGCATAGTTAGATGAAACGACTCAATTTAAATTACTGACTGGAAATAAAACTTTCATTTTCTGAAGTCTGTTCTTTATATATAAAAAAAGTCAATAATTTATACGGCAAAGAAAATATCGAACTTTAAACAACCAAGAAAATAAGCACATATCTGCAGAACCACAGCATACAGTTATAACGAGGTATGGCAATTATTTTGATTAAACTATGTTCGACACTCTCTCTAACAACTTCCTTTCATTCATATATACGTGCCTACCTATCGCTATACACAATATATATACAGTATTTATACAGTATACACAATATATATACAGTATATATACAGTACACATAATATATATACACGCTTGTGACACTTTCTCATGGAAGAGATAAGGAACTCCATGAACAGGTAAAAACTGAAGCTATAAGGAAACACCCATCTATCACATAATCGACCTACAGACAGAAAGCAGACGCCGTCCGGAGACTCATCATCCATGGAATAACACTGAAGTCACCCTATGAGAGAATAACTTAAGTCTTCATCTGCCCCAACCGTGTAGCTGTCCTGTGATAAGAAACAGCACCTCCCACTGGACATCCAAGGAATCCAGAACCAACGTAGTTAACACGTCTAAATGTTCGGAAGAGGCAGGCAAGTCCCTCGATATGATTCACTGAGGAGGCGATTTCCAGATCATCATAAGTTTTAAATGTTCGGAACAGGCATGCCAGCCACTTAACAAGCTACGCTGGCAACCCAAAAGAGGAACAGGCCTACACCAAAATTTTGTAGATGTAAATAACAAAAAACCGACACCAGATGACCTAATCAGAAATGCTGGAATCATTCGCTAAGTGAATAACTGTGGGGGACTGGTTGTTATCAGGTAACTGATGAAGCGATGATAATCACATCACAGTATAGCCTGTGCTGAGTGCCCAGGGGTCTCTCAATTTATATATACCGTTTATCTTTTTATTTTTGTTTATACGGCTGCACCTTGACAGAATCATTGTTGCCCTAATAATAGCTATAAGAGTAAATAAGCACACCAACCAAGCAGCAATTTTCGTCTGTTCCTTAAAAACTCTAACACTCACGATAACAAGCAGAGGAAATTGGAAGGTATAAGATGCAACAAAGGCACTGATATGCACATACATACATACATATACATATATATAATGTATATATATACATATATACGTGTGTTTGTATGTGTATACACACATATATATATTCACACAACATATATATACACATATGTGCGTGAGTGTGTGCGTGTGTGTGTGTGAGTCTATACTTACGGAGTCAAATATTTTAACTGTGATTTTGCATGGAGTCGAAACACGCTATTTTGAGAATATAATTAACGCCGTGAGGGTTAGTGAACGGAACATTCTATAATGAGGTCTTTATTTCGGTTGAACTTTTTCCTTATTTTTACAGCATTTGTTTTTGTATATCCGGTACCATCTACTTTTACATTCTATACGGTTTTTAGAATCCTTTCAAATTTAGCCTTTTTAATATAAACCTTCTCATGAGTGTCTAAAATAACCTCTCTCTCTCTCTCTATGCATATACACGCTAACATATTTCCAGAGCAATTATTGGTCTCTGAATGAAGAGGAAATAGTAATATTTCATGAAATTAAAACTAAAAATAATTTCCAGGAAATAAATTGCAAGAGTTCAAAAATAAATCGAAAACTTGATCACGTAACTTAAAACAAATAAAGAGAATCTAAGTAACTTAATACGATAAAATAATGAAAAGAAGGTGAAAACCAAATTGAGTATATAACGAAACAATATCAGAAGCAAAAGAAAATAAGAACAGCCAGCTAATATGCTATGAAAGGGGATAATATAAAAGGGGAAACTCACAAAGTTGGTAAAAGAAAGCAAGCAAAATGTGAAGACAAAAGGAATAAAGTCATATCTGATAAAAGAATGAAAACAAAAATGGAAACAATACTAATAACCGATAAACAGAGGCAAAAAGAAAACAACCTTGATCTACAACAAGAAAATGAGAAATAAAGGGAAACAACCTATGTATCTAGTAAAAGCGGAACACCAAAGGGTAGCAAATATGAATTCGAATAAAATAAAAATTAAAAAGAAACAGATACAAAAATTGATAAAAGAGGGAAAATCAAAAATGGAAAGTCATATATATAGTATCCGATAAAAAAAAAAACAAAGATACAGGTGAGAAAGTCATAGAAATAAAGAGGAAACAGTCATAATACCCGACTGAAGAAGGAAAATCAAAAAGGGGAAACTAAGTAATATTCCAATGGCGTGGTTGGTCGAGGTAACTTTGTCCACCCATAAAATTAGAATACATAATCCCTAATGGCTCTCATATGACAACGTGGCCCAAAGTTATGGCGGAGAGAGCCTTCCATATCACGAACTTCCAGCATTACTCGCCGTCCCCGAAGCATAAGCATACAGGATATCACGTAACTTATCATTTAACCGTAACGCTATAGTATGCCATAGGCACTGAACTGCCTATTATTTTTGTGCGCTTAAAATGTTATTATAATGAAAAGGAAAGGCGGATTAACAGATACGTATTAGACAGGAAGGAGCCTAATACTTAGGGAGCGCAGGAGTGAGTGAGTTTATGATAAGGATGAATTACGAGGCGCATACAGAGGTTAGTCTTTGTGTGGGTAAATGAATCCGGTATTGTTGTGTTAGTTATACTGCACAGGGGGTTCATCCACAATTCAGCTGATATATTATTAAAGTGGCAGTTACACACACATATACTGTGTATACAGTATATATAAGTGTGTGTAGTGTATGTGTGCGCATGCATGCGTTCTTTGCTGCATAATTTTCTTGATAAGTTAGTAAGCATCTAATCTTCACGGAAGTAAATTCCTTTAACAGACGGGGTAATCAAGTAGGTATGGCACGGTACATAGCGTGATACCGATATGTGATTTAATTTGTCGGAAAAATGTGTTTGCTTCCCCAAAATACTGAAGACTACTACTGAGCAAGACTATACTTAATCCACCAAATGGAAATTTCGAATACCAATGCAATTACGTAAGATAAGTACGAATAGGCAACTACAAATCAAATAAAGTCAGGTTATAAAATCTCTTCAGCACAGACACACATATGCATTCTTTGCATGGAATCATGGAGAAGTTACAAAAAAATAAATGGATAATGTTGAAAAAATGCATACCTATGTACATACATACACATGCATATTTGAATATATATATTTATATATGTATATATATCTACCAATACACATACATGTATATAATATATATATATATATATAATAGATAAAAATAGACAGATAAACAGATATTACATGGTTTTCGACATACCTTGCCGAAGTATGTATGTGCGCACATTCGTATGAATGCATCATACGATTAAAAACAAAATAATAATCCCACATGAATGTGTACGTTGGCAACCCTCAAACCTACTCACACTCGACAGATACCTTCCCAGAGTTGGAGGCACCTATCGCACCCTACATCGACACTAGAAACGAGAACAGAGAATAATTCAGAGCATGTTTTCCCTCTCCCGCGTTGTTGACTTAATCAGGAGAAGATAAATACGACTGGACTTTGTGACATTCATGGCAACCAGACGACAGAACGGATGAGGCGAGAAAAACTTTTAATGGCTTGGCAGGAGCTACTAATAGGGGGAAGAGGGAAGGGAGGGTAGGATGTGAGGTAGAGTTGTAGAAGGAATAAGGGGGTAGGGGTGAAAGGGAGAAGGACAAGGCGTCAGAGATGTCAGGGGTATGGAATAAGGAGGTAGTGGTTGTAAGGAAACTTGTTAGGAAAGCCAGAAGACATAGGTAGAATGTCGAAGAACTTGGGGATCCAGAAGGAGGAAGTGAATTCGAACATGCTGAGAGAGAGAGAGAGAGAGAGAGAGAGAGAGAGAGAGAGAGAGAGAGAGAGAGAGAGAGAGAGAGAGAGAAATTTTAGGATATTTCCCAAAGAATCTTTCTGTTTCTTTCCAGCGATAAAGATTTTTGCGGTAGGATTAAAGATCTAATTTAAACTATTTTTTTTACTTTACTTTGTACAACTATAATAGATCAACTAAAAATGTAAAAAAAAAAAAAATCAGCATTGTACTGCTCTCTTTGGTCATAGTATTTTAACCTGAGAGCTTTACTTTTTATTTCTAATGCTTGCATTGGTTCGTTCCTTAGTCCTTGTTCTTCTGGTGTATTGGTGAAGTAAAGAAAAATATCAGATTTCTACAGCTTGCGCTTCGTAGCTCTTGTAGGACAATTAAATTATGCTGAGTCTTTTATATAATCTCCTTAGGTATTGGTTCCTCTCTCTCTCTCTCTCTCTCTCTCTCTCTCTCTCTCTCTCTCTCTCTCTCTCTCTCTCTCTCTTTAAATAAGAGGGCGTCCCCAATGTTTATTTTCCTTTGTACTTCAATTGAGGACGCGCTGATAGAATAGTCACGGGGCAAAAAGTGCTTTTTTCCGTTCAAACAATCAGTTGGCAGAGCCGCAGATGAAAGGGGAACCCAAGATGTGTACAAGTCTATTTGATATTTTTTACTTAAATGAAAGACTCCTTTCTTTTTTTTATTCTAACATCTGAACGGTAACAGTTTTAAAAAAGTGCTGATGGAAAATAAGGCCGTTCAAAATAGTAATAAATGATATTTTGATAGTCAGTTATTTAGTAAAAGGCAATCGCATTAAATATGACAACGAATATGTAAACCACAGTAAGGATAGTGAAACTAGACACAATGATGATGATGATGATGATGATAATGACTTCCTCCACAGTAAAGAAATCATAAACTCCGCCTTATTATAACCCACAGGGATCGCCCACAAACACACACACATACGTACATACATACACACACAGTAGGTATCTAACTAAATGGATATTGGTTATAAATGTTCCTGGGAGACATTTCTTAAACCCGTTAAAAAAGGACATTAATGCAGTACAAGTTTTCTGTAAAACTTCACCTCTCAAGCGCGGTGAACATCAGCAGCGAAAGAAAGAATATGTAAAGATATGTTATTTTGGGCATATTAAAATAATCCGACCTAGTCACATAGTGCGATTTTTATTTACCTTGATGGCATACAAGATTTACGACTTCCGCTTGTAACAAGCATTGGGTTGTTTTTAGCCTCATTGGGTTTGTTAGGTTGAGTAAAACAATTTAGTATTATCAAAGCATAGAGTTAACGATTATATTCACGATTCTCCACAACCCTTCCGTATACGCTGAAGAAACGAAGGAATTCATCTTTCAAGTTTTATTAGCTTAACCGATATCACGAAGTGAATGGATCATAAACTCTGATGTCCTAGATGAATTAGTATATACAAACAGAGACAGCAAGCTAATTAAGGTAATTAAATGTATGCAAGTTCCTTCTAAAAGAAAACCTGAAAGACAAATGAACAAAAACAAGATTGAAAATAGTTAGCACTAACATTAACCTTCAGATTTCATTTGAGTGATTGCCTTTAAAATAAACTGCCTTACGTATCCTTCGAAACTTAAGATTGCAGTGCTTCAGTATAATCAATAGTTTGCAAAAATAAACAGAAAGAAACTCCAGTTGTATTTACTAACAGCACTTTTTCCCTCAACTAAGAAAAAAAACAGTCATAAGAATAACCAATCTAACTTATTAATTTTATTGCTATAAAGCAGGAGACAGTAAGGAAAAATATGTTTCTTATATAATTTCTGTACAGAGAATTTAATCATCGATACATTCCTTTGATCGATCTATGTAATGTTTTCATGCTAGGATACACAACTTGGTACCATTTAAAGGCAAATATTCTTCATTTATCACACTATGTAAAAAAATAAAATCACAAAAACAAAAGGTGAAAATGACGAGTAGAGGTGAGAAAAAAAAATTCTATGCTTTGCTGTACAAAAATATTTACCCAAAATATAATAGATACTCATAATTTTTTTTCGCCATGCAAAGCTTCCATAAAATTGCCTCTCCAGTGATATATAGTGTATTGCTATTCATGCCAGCCATTGTGCAGTAAAGCATAATAGCGTCCTTTTTACGGTATGGGTGCACTATGCCTGCATACATAAAAATGGTTTAATCTATTATATCAGTAAATGTTTTCACTTGCTGCAAGGGTCCAAGACAAAAGATGATTTTTACCTCTACTTAGTCTTTTTTAACCTAAATTTATCAACATACAGAAAGCAATCAGTTTGAACAGGTAATGTACACAGTGTACATAATGTATCATATATAGAATTTTGGCCAAAGGGTAAGCGGCTGGGACCTATGAGGTCATTCAGCGCTGACAGTAAAATTGAGAGTAGAAAGGTTTGAAAGGTGTAACAGGAAACAATTGTAAGGAGAGGGTGGAAAGTAGGATGGAAGAAAGAGAACATGAATGGAGGTAAAGTAAAGGAAATGCAAAGGGTTGCAGCTAGGGGCCGAAGGGACTCTGAAAAGAACCTTAATTTATGCCTACGGTGCACCGCACAAGGTGCACTGGCGGCACTACCCCACTACGGAGCACATATGGGTACATATTGATCAATGTGAAAATATAACTGAAACAACAATAGTAAAGAAATCTTAAGTTCATCTATTAAAGTCTGCCACAGTTCGGTATAGTCCATCGTCTATAATTCATAAAACAATACGACAACGCTAAGTTCCATAGATATCGACCTAGAGTTCACATTAATATTAGCCGTATTCTTCTATTATTGCTATTACTAAAGTAATTTCCAATCCATATATATTTTTTTTATTTCATTACTGTTTTAGTATTTCATTTGTATCTATTTTTTTTATCTCGGCATAGGGATTTTTTTTTATAGGAGAGATCTAAACAGTAGGCCCATCTCTCTCTCTCTCTCTCTCTCTCTCTCTCTCTCTCTTATATGTTACCGTAATACTATCAAGTATATTCATTAAGCGTTACCGCAATGATTTTGCTAAAAGTGCACAAAAATTCCGTCCCATCCACTATAAAAGGAGGGAAAATAAAGCACTACTTATTTCTCCTGAATGATAAGGTAAAGCAGCCTCCTAAACCAATTAATAAGGAACTACACTATGCAGGAGAAGAAACGGCAACATCCCATGGATAGCACAGAGCGCGCAGAATAAAAACATCTGGGTGGGCAAAAATTCCCTTTATCTGCTGCCTCCCTGGTAACAGCTGTGGCGATGTGCTCACGACATTGATTTCCATTGCTTATGGTTTTGCTTCACAGGTGGCCACGTCATTGCTTAAAGGTACGCAGGTGTTTCGGCATGGGTGTGGAAGCCCAGAGAGAGAGAGAGAGAGAGAGAGAGAGAGAGAGAGAGAGAGAGAGAGAGAGAGGGGACGATATGGGAAGATGGGAGAATCTCCTCTCACGGGGATAAGCGGAAGATCTAGGGCCTTTTTTCCTCTCTATTTTTTTCTTTGTAACTCCACAAAAAGTGTGTGAAGAACTTTCGTTTCAAAGACGAGTTTTAGAAATGACTTTCATCTTTTCACTAACTGATCCAGTAACCTGCCAATTCCGGATTTATCCGTGAATCTTGACCCTTTTAAAGTTGAACCGTGAAATGATAAAAAAAAAAAAAAAAATGGAGGAGTCTGGGAGGGTCTACATTCGCTTATGACAAAAAAAAAAAAAATCCCGCTTGAATAATTCTTGCCTACAGAGAAAGCAAAGTGACTTGTTGTCGTAAGATCTCATATATATTTGGTTAACGCTGATGTGTTAAGGCTTCAAATTCCGCAAAAGAAAAAATAAAATTACACGGGGATTAATATGTGAAGCATAAATCTTTTTATATATGATTTGAGATAAGGTGAAGCATAAATTTTTTTTATATATGATTTGAGATAAGGTGAAGCACAAATTTTTTTTATATATGATTTGAGATAAGGTGAAGCATAATTTTTTTTATATATGGCTTGAGATACGGTAAGCAAGTTTCGGCAGACTTCATTTTCTGAAATGGGAAACGACTGGTGCTATCGCCAGAGGGGACACTAAATCAGAAATTTCATTTGCATTTGAATCCAAGGGTTCACAGATGAGCTTATCGCACGTCTTTAAGTTACCTAGGAGACGGAGCCTTGTGAATAAGTAAGATGGTGAGAATCTCCGGGAATGGAGAAATATAATCCAGATATGAGAGATTTTCTTCCTATTCTTTCACTCAATTCATTTCCTTTTCATCTATCATCTTTTCATATTCGCAGTCTTTGCACTTTAGTTTTTCTTATATAATACTTTTTGCACGGGAGAGGCCATTCTTTTTAGACTGCCTTTCTTTGCCTGTTTCCTAAACTGGCCTTACTCCTTTGCACAACTCAGCTTTCTCTTTACTTTTCCCTCAAGTATTTCCCGTTCATCACCTTATCCCGAAACTATTGCTACACACACACACACATATATATACATATATATATGTGTGTGTGTGTGTGTGTGTGTGTGTGTGTGTGTGTGTGTATGTGTGTGTGCAACTTCCATACCCTTTATTCCTCTTTCGATCGTTCAAAAGTTATTTTCATACCCAGTATTTTCCGTCCTCCAGTCTTTTCTCCTTTCCTAATGGATAAAAATGACCCTTTAATACCATTATTCAGCATGAGAGAATACTCATGCAGACTATTGCGAAAGAGCCGCTAACCTGTAAATCAAACTACCATAAAACAGAAAAATTTCATAAGTGAAACAAACCAGACCGCGTAATGAGAATTAAGTGACACAAAGAAAAAAGCTTCAATAAAATAAAACGTGAGTGTCCCTGCTTCAGTCCTTCGGACCCTTTTTCTAACACCCCTTATTACTCGATTTCTTTTGATCTTTACGCTTATGTTAAGCCTACTGGCCTTTACTTCCACATTCCTTTTACAAGTCGGAATATTCCTTGCATCGTCATTTCTCTTCCTCTTCCTCCTACTCCCTCTCGCATCCCGTCCTGACACCTCCTCAACCGAGCGGGGAATGTTTGCAGATGTCTGCCGGCAAATGTAATTAACTAACTTACACGAATCGTCTGTGAATCAGAGGAGCCTAATTGCTCTTACTAATTCCGGTATTCCGTTACACCCTCCGTGTTGTGCACACCCAGGTGTGGAAATGAACAGATACTAGGAAGTAACACTTCACCACGCAAGGTAATTGGTCCCTCTCTGGGACGCTCCTTCAATCACAGAATGTTATACATACACACAAACACGTGTATATATATATATATATACATATATATATATATATATATATATATATATATATATATATATATATATATATATATATATATATATATATCTATATATGTATATAAATATATATATATGTATATACACACATATATAATATATATATATATATATATATATATATATATATATATATATATATATATATATATATATAAGAACCGAGTTAAAGAGCAAAGAACTAATGTGAAAATCACAATATTACCGTAATAGAATGAGAGACATTCAACGACTTAGGCTACACAAATGTTTAACAAGTTTATTTCCCAGAACAAGTTATTTTTAGAACATATTATCTAACAAACAAACTGGGCCCGCCTGATGAACCAAATGAGGCCCCGGAGGAGAACCTCCAAAAAATAGAAATAATTATGATAATGATGCCTGATCAACAACGGAGTGTCATTATTTACCAAATCGAACCTGGCATATCACAACCTGTCGCAATGTAAAATATCAGTTTCCTGACTGATTAACTTTCGATTATCCAGTCTTAATTGTAGATGATTTTTGTTACTCTTGCATAACAAACACAATCTTCAAGCTATTTGACAACTGATATACTTTCTATCGGACATGACATAAAATGGGGAAGAAAAACAGAGAAGGTTCACCCATGTTACTCTAGCTTCGTGTTAAGGGCGACAACCCGGTGTCATTTCCTTTATTGAAGATCGCATACCTCAAGAGAAAAATCTGCGGAATCCGATGTATTTTCAGGCATTTGTAAATCCTCATCTACACAGATGTCTGTGCTAGTGTGAATGTCAGAGAAACTGTCGCTGAATTTAGTCACGTGAATATTGCCTTCAATGAGCATAAACACAATATTACTGAAATAACTAATAACAAAAGTAGCTTTAATATAAAATATTCCTTTGACGCAAACAATGAAAAAACAAAAAATGTAGTACATATACAAAGCAGCACTGAAATAACAAATCATCTGGAACAGACTTTGTACGCTAAAAAATATAATGCTAACAAAGAAGAATTAAATAAACAGGCACACGTTAAAGTAGTAATGATGATATACAAGCAGTGTGCAAAGCTTTCAACACATTAATTAAGGGTAATGTAAACAGGCGGGGGGTTGTTTCGACAATGATAGCAACAGCAGTAAAAAGCAAAAACAAAATCGCTTTATCTACGACGGAGATGAGGATGGTGTAAACCAGACCTTCTCGCCTACAAAAATCGAGAAGAAAATATTCGCTTTTTATGAGATTGAGAATACGATTACACTCGGCTTGTAAGCTGGAAGGACAGAAGATTAAAGAGAACGAAAGAGAAGGGAGGTTCGCAAAGTAAGGATTAACTATTCAAGATGAAAGACAGGCGTATATAGCTCGACACAACAACTTGGTAAGGATCAAAACACAATCTGATGAGAGAGAGAGAGAGAGAGAGAGAGAGAGAGAGAGAGAGAGAGAGAGAGAGAGAGAGAGAGAGAGAGAGAGAGAGATTGTCCATCGCACCTTTGTTCAAAGCAAGAGCCATGAAACTAGCCAAGAAGCTTAAAAACTAAAAAAAACAGAGAGAGAGAGAGAGAGAGAGAGAGAGAGAGAGAGAGAGATTATTCTGTCGTACCTTTGTCACCAGCAAGACCATGAAACCAACCGAAAAGCT